>CAUYQV010043111.1:0-27410 GCA_963574575.1 Galagoides demidoff | reverse complement strand
AGACAGTCCAGGCCGAATCCAGACAGCAGCAGGCCCAGAAATCCCAGCCCATTGGACAGGAACATTAAAACCCGGGAGACCCTGATCTCAGCAGGCAGAGCCAGGAAAGAGTCGAAGTCCTTACACTGCCTCCCCACTTCCTCTTGGGTGACACAGGTTTGCCAGAGTCCCATGGTCCAGTTCTCCATTTCATTTAACTCCAGGTTGAGGTTCTTCCAGTGTGGCAGATAAGTTGTAATAATAGATAAGACCCATCCCAGCAGGGATGATAAAAGTCCAACAGACTGCATCACTATTCTAAAGAGTAAAGCCATTGGGACAAATGTTAGGGCTCCGCCACCCCTATAGGATCTGCTGTCCTTTGTGGTTGACAGTAGTGTGACGATCTTGGTTCTATGCTGCCTGGAATATAAGCTTTGGTATTAACTCTTTCGGCACTCTGAAATGCGTTTTTGTTCTTCCCAAATATAATGTTTCATGTAAAGGACGAAGGACTCTGTTAAAACTATGAGTTAGGCTCTCTGATAAGGATTTGATCTGTTACCTTCCAATTTGGTAAAATTATATCCTCAATGCTTGATGGTTATAAGTCTAAGGATGAACAAAGAGGTCTCTATGACCCCCTCACCCTAAAAGACAACAGAAATCTTTGTGCTTCAATATGGATTAATTAGATTTTAAGTGGTGATAAAAGGCCAGCTCTTTCTACAACAGGACTTCATTGTAAAAGCTGAATCTGAGATTTCTGGGATGCAAAACAAGGCCTTGTAAAGAAAGGTAGACTGTTTCCCTATAATCTTTATTTTCTCAGACTTCAACCTACACAGGAGCCTAGCCCATGTTCTTGAGTGTCACAGGGACTCGGCTGGGACTTGGCAGAAAAGTTTCCCTCAGATCCCTTTGAAAGATAGATTCACTGGGCTGATTAAAATGAAAAGGACCAAGGTTGATGCCCGGGGGTCTAGGGGAGAAAGGGAGCATCCCAGGAGATCCCTAATTTTAGTCTGCCATCTTCTCCAGCCTCCTTAAGGATTGGGGGTAAAGCATGGTGTCTTGGCATCCTAGGAGGTGTTTTTTGGTCCAGAACTGAGCTGTCCTCATGGTCATGGTCATTTCAGCCATGTAGGCAGAGTGGCACCAAGTGCCAAGTCTCTTGCCAGTTCCAAGACAAACAAGCTGCGGTGGGGCTGGCCCTTGAGGCTTTGTCCTGTTTGTTTGGGGTTTTTGGTTTAGGGGCCACACCTTGTGAGCACACAGGTGCAGAGCAGGACCCCTCAGAGCAGACAGGGCCTACTGGGCTGGGACACGAGGCCACATGCTCCAGGTTCCCACGGCTTCCTAGCCCCCGTGTGGCCCAGCTCCTCTCTGCGCCATGACAGGCCCAGACATTACACATCAGCATCTCTCCGGGGAGTGAAGGGCACGAGGTTCTGTGGGTTGAGAGACTCCCCTAGTAACTCTTGAACACACTGAAGTTTGTGTGTTTGAGAACCAGGCCCTTCGGTGCCACCTGGCGCTAGGTCTGAGATCCCCAGAATCCTTCACGGAGCCCACCCCTACCACCGATGCCCAGCTCCAGGGCTGTGGGGAAGGCAGAGTGAGGCACATCTGGGTTTTGTCATCCCCCTTCCTTTACCACCTACCACTTGATCTTGACTGTTTTGCTCAAAGTGACTTGCCTGAAGTATAAATGTGGTCTGTGTGAAGCCTTTATGTTCTGATCTTCCAAGGAACACCGGTTTGGCCTGCAGACAGTTA
The DNA here is from genome assembly GCA_963574575.1 of Galagoides demidoff. Lineage (NCBI taxonomy): Eukaryota > Metazoa > Chordata > Mammalia > Primates > Galagidae > Galagoides > Galagoides demidoff. The sequence goes on along the minus strand of CAUYQV010043111.1, from coordinate 25,652 downwards.
GGATTTTGGGGGTTAAAATATATACAGCATACTGTTTTAAAACATATAGCCTGGCTGGGCACAGTGGCTCACACCTGTAATCCTAGCACTCTGGGAGGCTGACCCAGGTGGATTGCTTGAGCTCAGGAGTTCAAGACCAGCCTAAGCAATAGTGAGACCCCTCAGTCTCTACTAAAAAAAATAGGAAAAACTAGCTGAGTGTGATGCCAGGCACCTGTAGTCTCAGCTACTAGGGAGGCTGAGGCAGGAAGATGGCTTGAGTCCAGGAGTTTAAGGTTACTGTGAGCAATGACTCTATGGCACTGCAGCCAAGGTGACAGAGTGAGACTGTCTCAAAAAATTAATTAATAAAATATTTAGCCTTTATCAGTTACTTGAATTGATTCATTTGGTTTTATACTTGCCAGCCAATCTGTCAGCTGAGTGCTCCTGAAGTTTTTACCAAAGAGTTCTGAGGAGAGAGGGAACAAAAAGCCCTAATTCAGAGAAATATTAGTTTATACTTGTTTGCATATTTTTCCTTAAAGACTCTTCATGATCATATTATTATTATTATTATTTTCTTCTCCGATGGGCAAGAATTAGGGCCCATCACTAATTCTTGCTTCACCCCTGGAATGTCCTGAGAGAAATGTGTCGGGCCCCAGGAGAAGTTTCCTGAAGGTAACTCCCCAGAGAGCCTCTGATGTGTGAAGCCGCTGGGTGCAGGTGGTGGGAGAGGGTCAGCCCAGCACAGCCTCTCCGGTATAGATCAGGAGGGAAAGAATATGGACCCTTCCAGCCCCGGGTCCAGAAGGTGGGTATGTGATGGACACGCCCAGGACATATTGTCCCCGTGTTAACAACTCTGCCGTGACTCCAGGTAGTGGCATTTCAGAGAGGAAGTAGGGGAACCCTAGTCAATATTAACTTGATCTCTGCTTGCATGTGCTGGCAGGAGGAATGCAGGGGTGGGGGTGGAGTGTTACCGAAAGCCTGGTTATCTGATGAGTCTGTCTTCTGAGGCCCCAGCTGAGTTTTTGTTCCAAACCCTCAAAGGACTAAAGCTCAGGAAATAATATAAGACATCAGCTCTGGATAGTAAAGAGGATGTCTCCTGTCATGCAACTAAGGGACAGAGGGACAGAATGAAGTTGTCTTTATCTGTTTTGTGCTGCTTTAATACAATACCTGGGACTAGGTAATTTAGAATGAATAGAAATTTATTTGGCTTACGCTTTTAGAGGCTTGGAAGTCCAAGAGTCTGGTGCCAGTCTCTGGTGGGGGCCTTTGTGCTGCGTCATCTGGTGGCAGAAGGCGGAAGAGCACAGAGGATGACAGCAAGAGGGGCCAAATCACTTTTTGAGAATTTTACTCAGTTTTATCAAAACAAAACTTTTTATTTCAAGTTAATAATGAGGCACCAGCCACATACACCAGAGCTGGTGGGTTCGAGTCCAGCCCAGGCCCACCAAAATGTATCTTGAACCACTCTCAAGATAATTCACTCACTTGCATGATAATGATATTAATGACCAGGGATGTCCAAACTCTTTTCTTCTCTGCTATCCACTGGAAGGAGAAGAGTTATCTTGAGCCATACAGTAAGTACACAAACACTAGCAAAAAAAAAAAGCCCATGCATACTTGTGATATCTGACATCCCATTCATGAGAACAGAGTCCTCACAGCCTCTTTACCTCTTAACTGGGCTCCACCTACCAACACTGTAGCATTGAGTGTCCAACATAGGAACTTCCGAGGGGGCACAGTCAAACCATGGCAAAAGCATAATAGTAATGACTAGTGTCTATTGAGTACTTACTGCTTGCCAGGCACTTGTTAAGACCTTATCTATGTTAACTTATCCTCACAAGAACTCTGTGGTATAGACTGATTATTACCTCCATTTAAAAGATAAGGAATCCGAGGCTTAAATAAGCCAATTAACATGCCAAACAATTGAGCAAAGAATTAAGCTCAGGCCTGTCTCACACCAAAATCCAGGCCTTAATCTGCGAGGCTATGAAAAGCAATACTCCACCACTGTAAAGAGCCCTCTCCATTTCGTCCTGAAGCTTTACTTGCGAACTGTGGGCACTCGGCACAGTGCCACCTCCCTGGGTCAGAGTCAACTTGAATGTATCCTATAGTTGAGTGAGGTGCATGCTGGCTTTGTGGCCATGAAGGGAGAAACTGCAAAGGAGTTTATAGAAATGGTCCTAACCAGGGACCAGCTTCCACCCACTATGCAAATAGAAATGAAAAGATCTCTATCTCAGGATTAACTTTGTAAATCCTTTCTAAATATTAATCTAGGCTCCCAACCCTCCTGGCTAAGTTAATTTCCAGTTAACAAGTGGGAAAATCATTGCCAATCAGTGAGGGCCTTGGTGGCTCCCCTTGAGCGGGTGTCTGGGGAAGTGTGGAATCCCAGAGATAACGGACATCTGGAAACCACAGCACCTGCACTTCCAGTGAGCTGAGGCCTGAGGAACCAAGGCACCTGGCTGCAGGTCAACATGGAGGCGGACTGGCCTCTGGACCCAGACTCCAGGGCTTTCTCTGTTGAGTCACGCTGCTGACTTTGGGCAGAAATCTACTCCCTGCCTGGTGCCCTGGCTGTCAAAATGTCTGTCCTTTTCTCCAAGAGAGTAAATTCTCTGCAAAAAGTAGTCAAGCCCCCACTGGTCCTAGAAATGGTTCTGGGAGCTGGGGGAAGGAGAAGTGAGAGGGGAGTTCGTGACCTGGTTAGAAGTGGCAGGTGCAGACAGGACCAGGCGGGACCAATCCAGGAGTCACTGTGGGCACCTGGCCTTCATTAACAGGGTAGGCCCTGGGCCTACTGTCCAGAATGACTAAAGGAAACATCAGCCTAAGGACTCTGGGAACACTCCAGCTCCCTCTAGGAGTTGAGAAATGAAGCCTGTCTGGGAACGAAAGGTAAAATTTGAAATTCATCTTTGCCCCTGTCGGGTTTGCACCCGCGGCTGTATCCATGGCACCACGTTACGTGACTCACGCAAGGCTGGCCATCTCAGTCCAGTTCTTTCTCTTTGAACTGTAGGCAACTACAGAAAGCCTGAACTGTTAGCAATCACCTGTGCAACAGTGTTTACTGAGGCCCTAGGCCCACAGCGAGCAGCCATGATCCCTACCCTCAAGGAGCTTAGGATCTAATATTTTGGCTGGAAATACATACTCAATGCCTGAAGAAAAGCATCTGTGGGAAACAAATCAAATGAATACCTATAAACATCGCTGTCCCGGGCTTCTGGGCACCAAGACCCCAGCCTGGCAGAGTCACTACCAGAGAGAGACGGGAAGTCCCTGCCAACAAGGTCCTGGAGGCGGAGGACAGCCCCCCTCTTGGCCTGACCTCGTGAGCTGGTATAGAGAAAGCCCTGCTTCAGTCACATCTGACACCCCCACTCTGGACCCCAAGGAGCTCAAATCACATGTTTACAGACCTTTCCAGAACAGTAAGCCTTCCTGGGGACCCATCTAAGCAGCGGTGGCCTCGAGATGTCAGTGCTTTGCAGGATGTGACATTCCAACTCAAGGACACTCAGGGCTGCCCAGCCCCAGCAGGGCTGAGTTGGAGATGGGGATAGGGTCCATGGATGGGGCTCCCCTGTGGCACCTGCTGCTGGCCCAGTGTGTCCCCAGATACAAAGGCTTTTTGTTTTCTCAACAAGTTGTCCTGTTCAGGTTTCCAGAAAACAGTCCAATAAGGGTCTGAGGAGGTTTCTCTTTTCCCCTGCAAAGGAAATCATGGGGTTGCAATGACATTTTTGTCATTCCTTGTTACCTGTAAGGCCTGCTCTCGGTGTAGGGGTTGCTCCTAAAAGCAGCAGATTTCCCAGCTGTTGGGGGGAGGAGCCGGCAACAACCATCCTGAAGCCCACAGAACAAAGCTGCACTTAAAAGGACACTGTGTCTCCTCTTGACTATAAAAAGCCTTTGAAAATCCCCACCTGAATGCACAAAAACGGATGGATTTCCCCTCCCTCAATCAAGAGGATGAAGTTTGTCCATAAGTCACAGGTTTATTTAAGAGAAATGGCAGGGCATGGCTTTGAATATCAGAAAGACTCTAATTGAAATTCTGACTCTGCTTCTTACACTTGTATGACCTTGAGCACTTTCACTCCTCTGAGACTTTAGAATAGGATAATAACAACCAGGCACCAGCATTTAGGAGGTACCTGAGAAGGTGAGGCCCAGGGTATGGAAGGCTCCCAGCACACAGTAGGTGCTCATTAAGTGACAGTTACTATTTTTAGTTTGTATTTTGTTTTTTGAACCCATCTTCAGTGGCAGATGTGAAACTACAGACAGGTTATCTGTGATTGCACACTGGCTGGAACAGACGTCCCTGTACAGAGTTCAGACAACTGGATTCTTCTAAAATGGAGGTTCGTGCTGCCAGAAAGGGCTTGGTGGGCAGGCTGGGCTCAGTGTGGCTCCCACGTAACCCGCTTTCTCCTCAGATGTGGGTGTAGGGCTCTCTCCTCTGACTCTGGGCCCCCAGGGCAGTTCTGTGTTACTGTCTCCCTGCCTTTGGATTAAGAGAATCGGATACCTGCTCACTGACCGTGGTTCCTATGGCCGCGGGTCCAGCTACCCAACCCAGGGCTGTGGCCAGGAGGCTGCGTCCAGAGTCAGGGTTTGTTGCCAAGTTTCCCCTCACAGGGACTTGAGGGTGAGGGTTGGAGAGATGACAAAATTGGCTGTGGACTCCAGAGTATAACAAGCCCCTCTGCCCACGTCTGTTGCATGGCCCAGGTAGAAGGCATTGTGGTAGAATCTCTGCTTCCCACAAAGATGGACAGATACAGGCTCCTTGAGTTCCAGGCGTAACCTATAAGTAACATTTCACATTTAAGAATTTACTTGTCATTAATGGAATACATACAGTATAGAATGTGTGGTGTGAATGTTACGGGCAGTTGGAGATGATACCCCCTTCCAAGAAGATACACAATCTTATGGGAAAAGAAAAGACATCCTCCTGATAAACTAACACACGAGGTGACGGTGGGGGTGCCACAGGCCAGGCACAGACTAAAAGGGGCACCTCAGAGGGGAGGGAGAGTCAGCTATGGAAATGGGCCGAGCGGGGAACATGTCATGGCATCGTGGAGGAAGGAGCATTGGAGCTTAGCCCCTAAGTTGGCAGGATCTGAATAAAACTAACTGAAGTGGTTTACTCTTGCCAACAAAGAATGGTTCTAGTTTAGAATTCTTTGTCTTACCCCTGGATGCTTCCTTATTAAAGATCCAGCTTGAACTCTGCCACACTGTGAATAAACCTTCCTCTTCATGTCATAGTCTTCAGTGTGGTTACGCTGTTGGTCAGCCAGACTGACCCCTTGCATAATCCTAAATTTACTTTTATAAAGAAGGCAATGGGTAGTTTCAAACCCTTCCATAATCCTTATAATAAGGAAAAGATAAACAGATTTTATCTCACTTATGGAATTCATCTGATTCCTGCGTAAGGCTTTCATAATAACAAAGGAGAAAATTTCCTGGCAAATTTTAAGTTGGAGTTTGCTATGAGCTGTGAAGCCATGGCACTCTACCCAGGGGGATAGCTTGAGGCCCCGTCTCAAAAAAAAAAAAAAAAAAAGAAAGAAAGAAATGAAAATAGGGCTGGGCACTGTGGCTCACACCTGTAATCTCTGCATTCTGGGAGGCAGGAGGATAACTTCAGCTCAAGAGGGTGAGACCAGCCTGAGCAAGACAGAGACTCCATCTCTGCTAAAACTAGAAAAACTAGCCAGGCATCGGGGTGGGCTCCTGTAGTTCCAGCTACTCAGGAGGCTAAGGCAAGAGGATCACTTGATTCCAGGAGTTTGAGGTTGCTGTGATCTAGGCTGAAGCCATAACACTTTAGCTTGGGCTACAGAGTGAGACTGTCTCAAAGAAAAAGAAAAAAATATAAAAAATATAACTGTATCTTTAAAAATCAGGGACTGAATTTAATACCAAGTAGATATTACAAAATCTGAGAGATAATGTTAATGTGGCATTAATTTGTAGCTCAAAAAATGCAGAAAAGAATGGACTTTGAGGATATGTAGTAGATTAGTACTTCTTAAATTTGAAGAATTTACAGAGAAATTGTTGTTTTTTGGTTTGTTTGTTTTTGCCTTTTCAGACTTACTTGTGAACCCCAGTTTCAGAAAGCATTGATTTAAAAAACTTAGTCTTTGGCTCGCTGCCTGTAGCTCAGTGGTTAGGGCACTGGCCACATACACTGCGGCTGGCGGGATCGAACCCAGCCAGGCCTGCCAAAACAACAATGACAACCACAAAAAAAAAAAAAATAGCCAGCTGTTGTTGTGGACACCTGTAGTCCCAGGCTGAGGCAGAAGAATCACTTAAACCCAAGAGTTTGAAGTGACACTGTAAGCTATAACACCAGGGCACTCTACCGAGGGTGACAGAGTGAGACTCTGTCTCAAAAAAAAAAAGAAAAAACTTAATCTTTTTATGAAGATGCAAACAGAAAGTTTTCTCCTTGTAATTGCTACTTTAAAAAAAAAAACACTAAAATGAAAATACAAAATTAAAATCTTGCAGATGTCCAGGCATCTATGATTCCCAGTATGAAGAACTTTGTATTTTAGAAAATTATAATTAAAGTAAATAGGATACCTCATAGCCTGAGAAATAGTAGTTGCTGTTGTCTTTAATTTTGTGACATACTGAAAAAACTCTAATTTTAAGTGGCTACCACCTGTGATAGAAAGAAAATAAAATCCCTTGATTCAATTTTCTTATTAACTTGTAACTTAGATCTCACCTCAACCACTCCTCTAAATTTGGCTAAGAGCTCATTACTGTGAGCTGTATTGAACAAAATATGGTAATAAGAGAATTCGGGGTCCTAACACAGATGATGGTGGTGCATAGATATTTCATAAGGTCTTTTTAGACCAACATAAAAGAAAAGGAAATTTCCTTCCTCATAACAAAGGATATTTTTTAAAATGTTTTTTAAAATAATTATGGGTATGGAATAGTTATTCACAGCAAAGTTTTGATTGATAATTTTTGTCCACGTTTTATCTTTTACCCTTTTCCATAAAGGGAGTTGGTAGAGCAAACAGGGACAGTCTGAAATACATTCAAAAGAAATTATCCTAACTTTACTAAAGCTGAGAGGTAACAGGAGCACTTCCCTTGGCCCCCGACTTGGGGGTCAGTCTCTCTCAGTCCCACCATGCAGCTGAGAGAGAGCACGGTGCGGTTGAGAGAGAGAGTGCGCGCACACTGAGAGCTCTTGTGTCTGAGACAGCTCACAATTACCTGGTTCTGCCCTGGACTTCGGCTAACCATGGGCCTGAGGGCCACTGCCTGTACCAGAGTTAAGTCACTTACTCTCATCCTCAAAAGCACGCTCCTCCATTCTTTCACCAAACTGAGTGGCACCAGGCCCTGAGCTGGGGGTTCTGAGATGGGTCTCCCGGGGTTCCCCCATGCTCCAGTTTGAAAAGTGTTAAGACCAAACAAAGGGTAGGTGCTGAGAGAGCACAGCAGTTGCTCCCAATCTGGGATGGCAGGGCAGGAATGATGATTCTTAGATTTCAGGTTTTAATGGCAGGAATGGGGGTGGGGAGGGTTCTGGGCCAAGGAAGCTGCAGGCCCAGAGGCTTAGGGTGAGAAACCCCCTATTCAGTCTGAGACTCCCCTGCTGGGCTAGCTTAGCTGGACCCTAGGCCCCCACAGGCAGAAATGTATTCCAAAAGGAAGCAGCCTCCTGTTTGGGGCCACCCAACTGGTAACCCTCTGGGTTGGTAAAACCTCCTTCTGCACAGGCCTCCTGGGGGATGTCCGCAGGTAGATTGTCTGTTTGGGAAGATGTTTATGGGCTGAGGCATGAGAACTGAGTGGACTTTTCTCTTTGCAAGTGGGGCGAGGCAGAGACAGAGCCAAGCTCACAGTCCCTGTGTAGTTCCTGGAGTACCCCCCACAGCCAAAGGGACTCCATTGTAACAGCCTCTTCCATAAAAACCCCCGCTGGGAACACTAACCCCAAATCCTTCTAGGAAGGTGGAGGAAGTGGATCTCACTGTCCTGATCCAGGCTAACATGAAGAATCTCAGAGTCTGCATGCACAGAGTGTCCGCTATCTGCCTGGTATATGTTGTGCCTTAGACGTCAGGCTCACGGGAACAAGGAAGGCCAGCTGGACCCCGGCTGGGCTGCCTGTTAGCTGACCTCTCCTTCCCACCCCCCCCACCCCCGGTGCAGTCTGCTGCGTTCTTTCCTGCTGGGATCCCTGCACAGACCTGTGGACACCTGGGCCAGTGCCAAGTTGGCCTTATTTCAAACCCCCCACAATGACAGAAATGTCACTTAAAACAATCTCCCATCTATTGGGCTAGCACAATTTTTTTTTTTTAATAAAGCATAATACTGGCAGGACTTTAAGGAAATAATCATATTTGTACACTGCAGGTGGTTCTTTTCAGTGATTCTTCTCTTTCTGTCTTAAGAAAAATCAGCCTTTTTGTGGCCATCCCTGAAGAGGCAGCAGCCAAACTGAAGTTCAATCCCTTTGTGATTTCTAACCCAAGCAAGAACCGCAGAAGATATTTCAATGCACCTCCCCACATTCTCGGGACGGTTGTGTCCTCCCCTCTTTCCAAAGAGCTGAGACAGAAGTACAGTGTTCAATTGATGCCCATTGAGAGGATGGTGAGGTTTAGGTTGTCCAGGGGCACTTAAAGGTCAGTGGATTGGCAAAGTAATCCAGGCTTTGAGGGGGAAATATGCTATCTACACTGAGCAGATGCAGCAGGAAAGGCTAATGGCACAACTGTTCACGTGGGCATTCGCCCCTGCAAGGTGGTTATTACTAGACTTAAACTGGACAGAGAACACCAAAAGATCCTTGAACAGAAAGCCAAACCTCACCAAGTAGGAAAGGAAATGGGCAAGTATAAGGAAGAAAATACGGAGAAGATGCAGGAATAAAGTAACCTTATGTACAGATTTCATTAAAAACTACTGAACTGGCTCGGCGCCTGCGGCTCAAGTGGCTAAGACACCAGCCACATACACCTAAGGTGGCGGGTTCAAATCCAGCCCGGCCCGCCAAACAATAATGATGGCTGCAACCAAAAAATAGCTGGGTGTTGTGGCAGGCACCTGTGGTCCCAGCTACTTGGGAGGCGGAGGCAGGAGACTCACTTAAGCCCAGGAGTTGGAGGTTGCTGTGAGCTGTGATACCATTGCACTCTACCCAGGGGGACAGCTTGAGGCTCTGTCTCCAAAAAAGAAAAAAAAAAAAAAACTGCTGAACTGGCTCAGCACCCATAGCTCAGTGGTTAGGCCACCAGCCACATACACCAGGGCTGGTGGGTTTGAACCCAGCCTGGGCCTGCTACACAAAAAGAACAACAACAACAAAAAAAATCTGGGCATTGTGGAGGGCGCCTGTAGTCCCCGCTACTCAGGAAGCAGAGGCAAGAAAGCTTGAGCCCAAGAGTTTGAGGTTTTTGTGAGCTGTGATGCCATAGCACTCTACCAAGGGTGACATAGTGAGACTCTGTCTCAAAAAAACAAACAAAAAAACCCCTGCTAAAATGACAGGGCACAGTGGCTCCCGCCTGTAATCCTAGCACTGTGGGAAGCTGAGGAGGGAGAATTGCTTGAACTCACAAGTTTGAGACTTGCCTAAGCGAGAGTGAGACCCAGACTCATAAAAAAATGAAAAATTCAACCAGGCAACACTGAAGCAAGCACCTGTAATCCCAGCGAGGCTGAGGCAGCAGGATGCCCACAGCCTGAGTCTGAGGTTGCAGTGAGCTACGATGCCATTTCACCCTGCTCAGGGCATAGGGTGGGACTCTGTCTCAACAACAACAACAACAAAGCAAGGAAATAAAAAGAAAAAATTAAAAAGAAATTGCTAAAATGAAAAAAAAAAAAAACCAGATACTTTGTATGTAACCAAAGCTACAGAACTGTGTAATCCTGTAATGCCACTTTTGGGAATACACTACAAGAAAATAAACTCAAAGAAAAAAACGAATATGTGCAAATATGTACATAGCAGCTGGAATTTATTTATTTTTATCAGCAAAATTGTGGTTTACTGATTAAATAGAATACTATACTGAATGAAAAAGTAATAAACTGCTTTTAGATACAAAAACATGGTTAATTCTAACAAGATATTTAATTTAAAAACCCAGGAACAAAGAAATACAACTATCTGATTTTATTTTTATTATGTTCAAGACCAGCTAATATAATACTACATGACAGACACTATGCAGGCAGTTACCTTCACCATTGTGAGTAATGACCCAGAAGAGACATTCAGGGTGGCTTCAGTCAGCATGGGGGTTACATTAATGTCTTTACATTGAGGAAAAAAATACGCACAAAACAACCCCTTTTATGTATTTTGTGTATATATGTTGATTTCAAAGCAGCTTCAATTTAATGTGGCATAAAACTAGAAACAAACCCAACACGCAATACCAGGGGAAATGGCTAAATAAATTACAGACTGACATGAAATATTTTGTGGCCATTATAAACGAGAAGTACATGGACCATTTCAACAGATAGAGATATTTAAGTGACCGTAGACTGTAAATGCAGCATGCTGGGTGTGGCTCTGTTTTGTAAGGTATGGAAGTATTCTACAAATATTAGGAAGCTGCCTAAGGGGAGGTCGCTTTAATGCAAATGTTCACTGGGTCCCTTCTTCATGTAGTTGCTCAAGTTTATCATTTACAAAGCACAGGTTTGGGGAGGGTTTTTTCATTTTGTTTTGTTTTTGTTTTAAGACAGAGCCTCACTCTATTGCATTGGATAGAGTGTCATGGTCTCAGAGCTCACAGCAACCTCAAACTCCTGGGCTCAAGCGATCCTCCTGCCTCAGTCTCCCAAGTAGCTGGGACTACAGGCACCCACCACCATGCCCGGCAAGTTTTTCTATTTTTAGTAAAGATGGAGTCTCACTCTTCCTCAGGCTGGTCTCCAACTTCTGAGCTCAAGGGATCCACCAGCTTAGGCCTTCCTGGAGTGCTGGGATTACAAGTATGAGACACTGCGCCTGGCCCAAATTACAGTTTTAAAGTATAGGTGTTTGTCCCTTTATGAGGACGATAACCAGACCGTGGGAGGCCTATGGACGTGCCAGGACATACTTTCTCATGTCCCTTGCATGTTTCCCTTTCCTCCAGCACTGCAGGCCGGCCAGCCCACTGGTCACTTCTGTGTCACACAGCGCTCGGCAGGAACTGACAAGGCGGAGGCCAGGCGCAGTGGCTCACACCTGCAGTCCTAGCACTCTGGAAAGCTGAGGCGGGCTGACTGCCTGAGCTCACGGGTTTGAGACCAGCCTGAGAAAGAGTGAGACCCTGTCTCTAAAAAATAGCTGGGCATTGTAGTGGGTGCCTGTAGTCCCAGCTACTAGGGAGGCTGAGGTAAGAGGATCACTTGAGCCCAAGAGTTTAAGGCTGCTGTGAACTATGACACCATAGCACTCTACCCAGGGTGAGAAAGTGTGACTATGTCTCAAAAAAAAAGAAAAAAGGGAAAATTTTCCATTTGATCGAGGATGTGAGATGCCTTCCTCTCCCCTAGACAGTCTGTGTGGCTGAGCTGGCATGTGCTGAGCCAGAATGCAAAGGAGCTACACATGAGAAAGTGAATGAACGGCGAGATGTCTGGGACACTCAGGGTCTAACAACCAAGAGCCTCGTGAGCAACAATCCTGCAAACTGGGTCTTCAGGAAACAGCCACACCCATTCTCTTTTCTCCATTGCATTGTTACTAGATGCCAGCCTAAAGAGCATTGACTTGGTAACAGCGTTATTGAACTAGATTTCACACACTGTACAGTTCATCCATGCACAGTGGACAATTCCACAATTGTTGTCACACTCAATTTTGAAATATCTTCATCACCCCAAAAAGAAACCCCACCCCCCTTAGTCATCACTCCCTAATCCTCCCGTTGCCCCAGATCTAGGCATCTGGTCTACTTTCTGTCTCTGTAAGTTTGCCTATTCTGGACATTTCATATGATTGAAATCATATAATACAGGGTCATTTGTGTCTGGATTCTTTCACTTAGCATGTTTTCAAGGTTCATCATTTTTATGTCCAAATAATATTGTGTTATGTGTCTAGCCCACATTTCACTAATCCACTCACCAGGATGAACATTTGGGTTGTTTCTACCTTGGGGCTGTTATGAATAGTGCTACTATGAACATTCTTGCACAAGTTTTTGTGTGGATATGTTTTCATTCCTCTCGGGTGGACACTTTAGAGTGGAACTCTGGACCACATGAGAATTCCAAGTTCCTTTTGAGGAACCACTGAACTTTTTCCTGAAACTGTACCATTTTGCATCCCCACTAGTGGCATATGAGGGTTCTTATTCCTCCATATCCTTATCAGCACTTCTTATCATCTGTCCCTTTTATTCTAGCCTTCCTAGTTGGTGTAAGGTGGGATCACAGAGTGGGTTTGACTTGCATTTCCCTGGTGATGAATGACTTGAGTGTCTTTTCAATGTGCCTGTGGCTATCTAGGTATCTTCTTGGAGGATATAATAATTTTGGTCTCCAAGCCCATGTTCCCCTGGGACACTGGCAACTCTGCCAGGTGATTCCCCCACAGCCTCTCAAAGGACTTGGAAGTGCCCACAACCAGGAGAGTGGCTTCTGGGGACAGAGTTGGGCTGAATATCTCCTTTTCTTGGGGACAAGGAAGGGTGGTGCAGTGTGAAAATCCTCCTACTCAGAATCAGAAAGCCCCAAAAGGCACAGTGACTCACACTTGTAATCCCAGCACCCTGGAGGGCTGAGGCAAGTGGATTGCTCGAGCTCAGGAGATGGAGGCCAGCCTGAGCAAGAGCCAGACCCCCATCTCTACAAAAATAGAAATACTAGCCGCGGTGGTGGTGGGACCTGTAATCCCAGCTACTCGGAAGGCTGAGACAAGAGGATGGCTCAAGTCCAAGAGTTTGAGGTTGCTATGAGCTATGACACAAGGCACTCTATCCAGGGGACAGAGTGAGACTCTATCTCAAAAAATAAACAAACAAACAGAAAACCTGAACTCTAATGAAGCTCTTTGCTAACAAGGTGACTTGGAGGAAGTCTTCTACTTCTCTCTCTGAACTTCCCACCTGCCACACCAGTCCTTGGGACCACTGTGAAATCCCACAACCTTGCTCTAGGGGGCGAATGGAACAGTCAGAGGAGAAGGGACACAAGCACCCGACCATCATCCTTTGGTGCCTCCTAGCCGGGTACTGTAAGCAGACGCCACCCAGGCTCTGCCTGCCCTCCCCATATTTCCTAGAGTCAGCTCTAATCAACCTCAGTGGATAAATAAACAACTCCACCCAAAGATCTGCTGGTCCCAGGTTTGGCTGCTAAATGCAAAGCTGTTCATCATGAACAGGAGGAAAAAGAAATCTCCTTTCTAGGCCCACACCCTGGCTCAGGCCTGTAATCCCAGAACTCCAGGAGGCTGAGGCAGGAGGATCCCCTGAGCTCAGGAGTTCAAGACCAGCCCAAATAAGAGCAAGACCCTGCCTCTACTAGTCCCAGCTACTCGGGAGGCTGAGGCAGGAGGATCACTTGAGCCCAGGAATTTGAGGTTGCTATTAGCTAAACAAAATGAGAATCTGTCTTAAGAAAAAAAAAAAAAGAGAGAGAGAGAGAAAAGAAAAGAAAGAAACTCCACTCTGAGGCCAAGTGTGATGGCTCACACTTGTAATCCTAGCACTTGGGAGGCTGAGGGGGGGGGAATTACCTGAGATCACAGGTTCAAGACCATCCTGATGGCAGAGCAAGAAACCCCCATCTCTAAAAGTAGCCAAGCATTGTGGCAGGCACCTATAGTCACAGCTACTTGGGAAGCTGGGGCAAGAGAATTGCTTAAGCACAGGAATTTGAGGTTGCTGTGAGCTATGAGACGCCACAGCACTCTACCAAGCGTGCCGAAGTGAGATTCTGTCTCAAAAAAAAAAAAGAGGGTGGCACCTGTGGCTTTAAAAGGTAGGGCGCTGGCCCCTTATGCTGGAGGTGGCAGGTTCAAACCCAGCCCCCGTCAAAAACTGCAAAAAAAAAAAAAAAAAAAAAGAAAAAGAAAGAAAGAAATCTCTCTGAATGGTGACCAGAGTTTTCTGAAAAGCATCATAAATGAGAAAAAAACAGGTGCTGCCTCTCCTCCCGGGTTATTGGAAGTTTGTCTGAAATACTTTGTAATGAATGGCTTAGGTCAAGGAGAAGGTGATTCCAATAAGGGAATTTTAGTAGCAGGAGAACTCAGCTGCTGGCCAGAGTAAGTGAATGGCCATTATTGTCTGAGATTAACACAGCAAATCCTTCAGATAGAGAATGCATTGTGTCAAGGAGCTGCCATCCATGAGCTTGGGAGGGTCATTTTAACTACAGAGTTTGTGATTGACTCCATGACACTGAACGCATCTTGAGTGAGGTATATTTTCTGGGTCTCAGCCGTGAGCTCTCTCAGAGAGCAGACCTCATTGTGCTAAAATAACTGGAGTTCAGGTTGGTCATCACCATTCATCTCAGCACACCGAGGAAAGATAATAAACAGGCAACTGTGTAATTCTTGGATGTAATCTCATTAGGAGGCCTCAATGGTGAATTACAGACAACTAACTCGGTGAACTATTCTGCAATCTTAGAATCATTCTTTCCTATTTGAAAAGCAATTATATCTAAATTATGATATACCTCTTGCCAACTCACCTCGTGTTTCCAGCAGCATCAAGGGGGTGCCCTGGATGGGGTGGAGTGGGGGTAGGGGAGAGTCACCATATAAATGAGAAATCACCAATGGCTTGACTAGAGACATATCTTTACCTAACCTCAGATCACTAATTCAAATGGCCTTAATTATTAGAAATAACCTTAAATAGAATAGCAAATGTACCTAGCTGAATTAATTCTGAATTATCAAGGAAATATTTTTTTTGGATATTCTTTCATTTTTAATTTTTTTATTATTTTATTTTATTTGTTTTAATTAATTTATTTATTTTGAGACAGAGTTTCACTATGTCACCCTCTGTAGAGTGCTATGGCATCACAGCTCACAGCAACCTCAAACTCTTGGGCTTAAGCAATTCTCTTGCCTCAGCCTTCCAAGTAGCTGGGACCTGCCACAACCCCCAGCTATTTTTTGTTGCAGCTGTCATTGTTGTTTAGCTGGCCCAGGCTGGGTTCAAACCTGCCGCCTCAGTGTATGTGGCTGGTGCTGTAACCAACACTCAGGGTTAAGGGATGAAAACAGTATTTCAAGCAAATGGAAATCAGAAGAAAGGAGGGGTTGCAATCTTATTTTCAGATACAAGCAGATTCAAAGCAACTACAGTTAAGAAAGACAAAGATAGACACTTTATACTGGTCAAATGAACAATACAACATGAAGACATTTCAGTTTTAATTTAATAATATTAATTTAATTTAATAATTATGCACCCAACTTAAATGCTTCCAGATTTATGAAACAGACCCTGATGGGTCTGAGCAATATGATATCCCATAACACCATAATATCTAGGGACTTTAACACCCCCCTGACAGAACTGTACAGATCCTTTAAACAGAAATTAAACAAAGACACAGAGGACTTAAATGTGACCCTAGAACAAAAGGGATTAATATACATATACAGAACACACCATCCCAAAGCTAAAGAATATACATTTTTCTCATCAGCCCATGGTGCATACTCCACAATAGACCACATCCTAGGATACAAATCAAACCTCAGCAAAATTAAAATATAGAAATTATGGGAAGCACCTGTGGCTCAGTGGGTAGGGCACTGGCCCCATATACTGAGGGTGGCAGGTTCAAACCCAGCCCCTACCAAACTGTGACAACAACAACAAAAATAGCCGGGCATTGTGGTGAGCGCCTGTAGTCCCAGCTACTAGGGAGGCTGAGGCAAGAGAGTCACCTAAGCCCAAGAGCTGGAGGTTGTTGTGAGCTGTGACGCCATGACACTCTACTGAGGGCAATAAAGTGAGACTCTGTCTCTACAAAAAAAAAAAATAGAAATTATGCCTTTTATCATCTCAGACCACAAGATAATAAAGGTGGGACTCAACTCCAATGAAAACATTCATCCCCACACAAACATATGGAAATTAAACAACCTTATGCTGAATGATAGTTGGGATCAGGAAGAGATAAAAGAGAAAATTGTTAAATTCCTCAAACATAACAACAATGAAGACACAAATTACCAAAACCTGTGGGATATAGCAAAAGCAGTCTTTTTTTTTTTCAATTGAATGGTAACTATGTACATTAATGCAATTCTGGGGTACAGTGTGGCATTTTCACATACAATTTGAAACATTTCCATCAAACTGGTTAACATAGCCTTCATGTCATTTTCTTAGTTATTGTGTTAAAATGTTCATATTCTACTCTTAGAAAGATTCACTTGTACTCTTGTAAGATAAACCACAGAAGTGATCCCTCCAATCCCCCTCCCTCCACCCCTTCCCCCCCTCCCCATATTCTTAGGCTGTTATTAGGTTATAGCTTTCATATAAAAAGATTCAAATTAGTTTCATAATACGGGTGTGTACATTGGATACTTTTTCTTCCATTCTTGTGATCCTTTGCTAAGAAGAACATTTTCCAGCTTCATCCATGTGAACATGAAGGACGTAAAGTCTCCATCTTTCTTTATGGCTGCATAGTATTCCATGGCATACATATACCACAGTTTGTTTGTTTGTTTGTTTGTTTTGAGACGGAGCCTCAAGCTATCCCCCTGGGTAGAGTGCCATGGCTTCACAGCTCACAGCAACCTCCAACTCCTGAGCTCAAGCTAGTCTCCTGCCTCTGCCTCCCAAGTAGCTGGGACCACAGGCGCCCGCCACAACACCCGGCCATTTTTTGGTTGCAGCCATCATTGTTGTTTGGCGGCCCCGGGCTGGGGATTCGAACCCGCCACCTTGGGTGTACGTGGCTGGCGCCTTAGCCGATTGAGCCACAGGCGCCGAGCCATCCCCTTTCATTGTTACACTGGGTTTATGTTTTAGATTGCATTGGACGATCTAGAAAGGGGATCTGCTAAAAAGGTAGGAGAAGGTCTAGATCAGGGAATGAACATGTTACAATCCTTAATTTTGGTCAAGCGTGGGATAAGAGAAACTTAACTCAGGATCTAGACAATATAAGGACTAAGAGTAAAGAGAAGTGGGAAAAGCCACCCGCTGCCCACAGGCTTGAGTGGGATGTGGGATTTCATTTATAGCCAAAGGCCACTGGTCTTTAAGAAAGACACTGAAAAGAAAGTGGGTACCTAGCAACAGCCCGGTGCTGGGCTTTTGTACTCTATATGGAGCCACAGCGGCATAACATTGTCTGATTTTCTTTTCCAGCTTTAATTTTTGCTGAAAGAAGAGGGGAAGGGATGGCATATTTAGTTTCCACCCTTAGCACGCTCTTCCTTGTGCAAAATGTCTGGAGAAGCTAGCATAATTAATAAGAAAAATGCTTTCAAATAAACAAACCTACTGGTAAAGCAAGACAATCCTCTTGGGGGGGGCACATATTCTAGTTGGCAGTGGAGAGAAAAACTTAGGTATTTATTGTCCCAACCTCGCAGCCATATGCCAGACCTAAGAGGGACTGAATCGAAAGTAAAATTTTAGAATAAATCAGAAAGGAACTTTAAAAATCAACTAGTGATAAGATTAAGGGTGGGATAAAGTTGTGACTAATAACGTTAATGCATAGTAAGAAAACTGAAATTCTACCCAGATTAAAAAAAATCGTTTTAATATTCTTCGATCTCAAATACTTGCATTTAATGTTGGTGCTTTCCTCTTTTAAAATTAGATGGAAAACAGACTAGAAATGCATGCTTATGTTTCTGTGTTAGTAGCCATGTCCACCACCTGCTCAATTCCTAGGGGCAGTGCACTGCCTAACACTACTTTTGCCAAATGAAAAAAATTCTTGAAAGTGTGGTCTGAAAACCCAGACATATAAAATAATAATAGCTGTAACAATAGAAACATTCCATTTCCCTATTCCTTAGAGAAATTTAACCCTATGTTAACTTAAAGATAAAAATAGGACCTGTACTATAGAATAGTTTATAGAAAAATTGTTTCAAAACAACATTTTAATAGTAATGATTAGTTAAATCTTTTTTTTTTTCTTTTAGAGATAGTCTCACTTTGTTGCCCTCTGTAGAGTGCTGTAACGTCTCAGCTCACAGAAACCTCCAGCTCTTGGGCATAGGTGGTTCTCTTGCCTCAGCCTCCCAATTAGCTGGACTATAGGTGCCTGCCACAATGCCCGGCTATTTTTTGTTGCAGTTTGGCCAGGGCCGGGTTTGAACCCGCCACCTTCAGTATATGGGGTTGGCACCCTATTCACTGAGCCACAGGCAACACCTGAATTAAATCTTTTTTGATAATGTCTATCATCACAGGCTCATAAGCCAAATTCTACTCTTTGGTATCAGGTAAGTAGTTCCAAGGTTATGTATAATTATAAAAAGATATTTAAATAATTTCCATGGTCATTGAGTTATTAATACCTTCAGGGACAAAACCAACGTCCCTGAAGTAGCTTTTCTTTTTTAAACTAAACAGTGTAGAAATGGTAATCTTAGTAATTTAATCACAATTTTGTACTACAAATAAAATTAATTATATAAATAAACTACAAAGGATGCGAACTAGTTTATTTAGGAGAAGACCATAGTTTTGTAATTTCTCTTCTTTTCACCTCTTTTCCCTCTGGGCATTTTGCTTCTCAGAAAGGCACTGTAAGAAAAGGTCACTCAAAGCTATCAGATGTGTGTATCTAACTTGTTAGCAGCCACTACAAATTCTTAGTAGAAATAGCTTTTATAGTATATGAATTTTAATTACTAATTTTCTATCTGCCCCCAATGACCACAGATCACAGCCTAACTGACTGCATAAAAATAAATGTCAGGGCATGGGTGGCTGCTCTTCTGTGCTGCCTCCCTCCTTTAAAAGAATAAAATAATTAAAAATAAAAAAATAATAAATATCGATTCAGAAAGCACTTTAAGTCTCCAGTTACAAATTTTTACAATCTAAAAAATTCATCATACACAATTTTATTTTCACATTAGAACACGAATTATTCTAGACTAAAACGCAACCAAATGTTAAAAATGTCTTGCGACTGTGGTATACAGATGTTCAACCATCATTACTGCAACTTTAATCACTGACTAAAATTATAAATGCCACCTACTACCAATTAAAATATTATAATATGTCTGTAAATTTCTAGATTGTTGTTTGCAGGAATTCTTTGATTGCGTTGTCAAGACAGTCTTTGTAAAGGCTTTTAACTTTTGAAGTGAGTGTGACAGCTTTGAGTATCATGGTTTTGCATGTCAAATCCTTATGAAAGATTCCTCCCCCCTCCCCCCAACCAATGCTTCTATTTCTGCCTAATGTGTCATCATCTCTTGGGAGGAAAATTAATTCTTTAGAATCGGTCAGTCCTTGATATGCAAATTCAAATGAACAAAGCAGGTAGTAAACTATGTATTCTAAAAAGACTATGTGATGTAGCACTGTAGACATTTATTTTAATCAGTAAAATTCAAAGTTTATGCATACACCTTAAAAAGAAAAAGACCCAAATCTGCTCTGGTTGTTAGCTAACACAGCTGGCTGCCACACTGAAGGAAGAAGCATGTACGCATAAACACAGATTTCCTCTCTAGGTCCTAGGGGTTTACCTCAAGGTTTTAGGTAATAATTCTACTTCTTCAAATAATCAGTTTTCTAGTTAAGCTTTTCTAATTCTCTATCACTTTTTTTTTTGGAGATGGGGTCTTGCTCTTGCCCAGGTTGGTCTCAAACTCCTTAGCTCAACCAATCCCATCCACCTTGGCCTCCCAGAGTGCTGGGATTTTATCTGGCTGAATCCCACCCAACCATCTCTCTATCACTTTCTGACCAAGAGCTTTTCCAGGGTTTTTTCCCCTCTACCCCTCAACTATGGAGCAGGGATAATAACCTAAGAAAATATTCATTCCTAGGTTTGATAGAAAGAGACTTCCTGGTCTCCTTACAGGTACTGTGTACTATTACTGAACACCGTCCCTCCAACCACCACACAGGAGATGGCAGGAAGAACTATAAAAAGCTCCTGTCTCTTTAGATTAGTAGCACATGCCAGAATTACCCAAAGAGCTTAAAAAACTTAAGATAGCTGGTGTCTTAAATTAATCTCTGAAGGTATTTTTCTTTTTTAAAAGGCTTTTTGAGTGATTCTAGCATGCAGCTGACATTGAGAAATAATACCTAAACAATAGAGGATTCCTTATGAGAAGGGTTGTAGGAAAGCATAGAATAAATATAAAAAAAGCTGTGAAATTTACACAGACTAGATGACAATGTCCACAAAGTCAACCAAAACACTCATACAGAAGTACCCTTTACTTACATTCAAAGATGGAGGGAGTTGGAAGTAATCTTACACATCAGCCCAACTGTAATGCATTTAGATGTTAAGTCTCCACTCCAAAGTGAACATGGGATGCATGTACCTAAGGTACAACACCCATAAAGTTCGAGGGTCACTGTCCAAGTTATCTGCAATAAGCCTTCAGCCTCAGCCTTGGTGGAGGTAGGCCACATTCCTAAGATTCCCATGGTAGCTACTTTCCAGCAGGTGTCCTGCCACTGGGAGAATGAAAGTAGGAGAAAGGGAGATTTTTTTCTTTTTACTTTTGTTATCACAGGATCAGTCCCTGCCATAGCAGCTTCCTGATCTTTGGTGATCATCCCCCTTTTCCCTTTTGTAATTTCAGCCCTTCCATTTTGTATTCATAAATCATTTCTAACCAATTCCCTATATTAAGTCCCTTTCTGCTGAAAACATCTAGAGTTTGATTCTGTGATACACAGTGAGCCATTAAAGACAGGGCATGGCAAGCCATATGTAAGATGATATTGATATTTGACAACATCATGGGGTTAAAAAAATCAAAAAATAAAGTTGAAGAGTCAAAATATATTAAAAAAAGAAATAAATGGTACTGACAACTTCCTTTTTGGAATGGCTATGTTCTTACCAGATGTGATTACATTATTGCTTCTACTCTACAGAGCGATGGATAGGGATCATTTTAGATGTAAGGAAAGTGTCAGTTTTTTCATTTTCTTGTTTACACATAGTAGCTTTGTTAGTACTATCTATAATCAACTCTTTCTTTGCAGGAATCTTTTAAAGCCATTTCTTCATTGTTTGAGACTGAATTTAAAGCAAATGAAAATATGAGGGCACCAGAGTCAACCCCTCTGTGTTGCAGCATTTCCACTCCCCTACTGCAAAATGACTAACTACACAGGAACTACATAAGGATGCCAGGGCCAATCCACATAGCATTTCTAAAGATCGATTTCTTTTCTTTATTAAGGTGAAAAACATGATAAATGTAAGTTACAATGCTCTGCTCATCCCTGATCCAATCGGCCCTCTTGTAAACTTTACTTTGATGCCTCCATAATTTCCCCAAATTTGTTTTCCCTGGTTCCAAGAATGAGGAGAGGAAATTTTGATGTTAAAATGTTTGCAAAATGCAGTATTAACCAAATTCCTAAAGGTTCTCAATCTTTTTTTTTTTAAATGGGGGGTGAAGGGTTTTTTTTTTGAGACAGAGTCTTACTTTATTGCCCTTGGTAGAGTGCTGTGGAGTCACAGCTCACAGCAACCTCCAACTCCTGGGCTTAGGTGATTCTCCTGCCTCAGCCTCCCAAGTAGCTGGGACTACAGGCGCCCACCATAACACCTGGCTATTTTTTGTTGCAGTTTGGCTGGGGCTGAGTTTGAACCCATCACCCTCAGTATATGGGGCCAGCGCCCTACTCACTAGCTATAGGCGCCACCCCCCAATCTTGAGTATATTAAAATGTAGTGTCAATTCTGAAGAGACAGTGGATCCTTAGAAACTACAAGTTCTTCTAACACAGAATCCTTTTATCACAACCCCCCCCCCCCCGCCACACACACACATACAAAAGAAATAATCACAAAGTTAGGAGTATAAAAAAACTTATTTTGGAAAATGCTAAACTACATGAACTGATTCAAAATGCACAGGAAATGCCCTTTATGGAAAAACCCAACAGGTCATATCTTAGCAAGAAGAAGGTATTCAAGGCTGCAATTTCAAGAAGATGTATTCTAGGAGATAATGCTAATTGTGTAATTTTTTTTTAGAACAATAAATGCTTTCTGAAAGGCGAGTACGGTAGATATTATCCCAAAGTTTTGGTAACTAAGAAGATAAATTTGAATTTAATGCTTAAAGTATGGCTTGGCGCCTGTGGCTCAAGAGGCTAGGGCGCCAGCCACGTACACCTAAGGTCGCGGGTTCCAATCCCCAGCCCAGGCCCGACAAACAACAATGATGGCTGCAACCAAAAAATGGCCGGGCATTGTGGTAGGTGCCTGTGGTCCCAGCTACTTGGGAGGCGGAGGCAGGAGACTCACTTGAGCCCAGGAGTTGGAGGTTGCTGTGAGCTGTGATGCCATAGCACTCTACCCAGGGGGATAGCTTGAGGCTCCGTCTCAAAAAAAAAAAAATGCTTAAAGTAGATCCAAGTACAAAACTGGATATTCTCTCTCTACATATATACATACAAACACACACACACATACATATGCACATATATACACATATATGTGTGTATATATATTCATATATATTTAAAGAATTCACCTATATATATAAGAATTCACTTATGTACTGTACCATAGGTCAGTGAAAAGGTTTCTGGGGATAAATGCAAGGTAGTCTCTTTCTGAACAAATGTAGCAATATAATTTTACAAAACATATTCATTTTATCACCTCTTTTCAGTCACTGTATAATTTTTTTTCCTTGATTTTATTCTGAAAATTGCATTCAGTATTAAAATGAAAAACACTGGGCTTCAAGGTTATATAGCTCCATCTGGCAAAACTTTGAAAACATTTCAAAATTATATTAAGTTTAAAGTTTTTTATTGGATGTCTTGATTATGTTATTTCTAAATCATTCTTGCTGACCTGTATTGTTGTTTCTTAATCTTTTCAAAATCAAGGTCCCCTTCTGATAAATAACAAAAAAATTATACTCTTTCTATAGTTCTTATATATAATGATAATGAATATACTTTATATGTATATATATATTTTTTGAGACAGAGTCTCACTATGTCACCCTGGGTAGAGTGCCGTGGCATCATATCTCACAGCAACCTCAAACTCTTGGGCTTAAGCAATTCTCTTGCCTCACCCTTCCAAGTAGCCAGGACTGCAGGTGCCGGCCACAATGCCCAGCTATTTTTTTGTTGTAGTTGTCATTGTTGTTTGGCAGGCCCTGGCCAGGTCTGAACCCGTCAGCACCAGTGTATGGGGCTGGAGCCCTAGCCACTGAACTATAGGTGCCAAACCACACTTTTTAAATATCTGCAGGGACCCTCATTCATTCTGACATACTCTCACAGAAAATAATCACTAAATATTTAAATGTAATGTGGTAGATTACAATTGATCTTTTTTTCTTTTGAGATTCTGTCTCACAGCAACTTCAAACTCTTGGGCATAAGTGATCCTTTGGCCATAGTAGCTGGGACTACAGGCACCTGCCACGTTTTTTCTATTTTTAGTAGAGATGGGGGCGGTGTCTCACTCTTGCTCAGGCTGGAACTCCTGAGCTCAAGCAATCCACCTGCCTCACCTCCCACAGTGCTAGGATTACAGGTATGAACCACCATACCAGGTCATCTTTGTTTTTATGTAAATAAAGCCTTCATCAATGACGTTTATACTATCACTAACTTAACAAAGGTTGATACTTTGACCTAAAAAGTCACTTAATGTTAAATGTTTTCAAGCGGAAGCTGCAGCTTTATATACTAAGAAGGAGTTCAGAATATATTTGTACTAAATATATGCTAAAATACCTAAAAACATGACAATTGGTATTTGCCTTCTCTACATGCTAGGTAGAGTGTCAACAGGCAGAAGTCAGAGCTTTGATACTACCATAGTACCATCAACCCAAGAGAGATTTGCCTCAGAAATGAGAGTCAGGGCAGTGCCTGTAGCTCAGTGGGTAGGACACTGGCCACATACACCGAGGCTGGTGGGTTCAAGTCTGGCCTGGGCTTGCTAAACAACAATGACAACTGCAACCAAAAAATAGCCAGACATTGTGGTGGGTGCCTGTAGTCCCAGCTACTTGGGAGGCTGAGGCAAGAGAATTGCTTAAGCCTAAGAGTTTGAGGTTGCTGTGAGATATGATGTCTACCAAGGGTGACATAGTGAGACTCTGTCTCCAAAAAAAAAGAAATGACTGTCACCACCAGCACAGAAAGAGTGACCCCTACAGTGGAATTAAGGGAAAATGACTGCAATGGTTGTATGGTTCAAAGAAAAAGGAAAAAAAAAAAAAAAGTAGGGAAAAAACGGTCCTAGTATAGAGACATGCGGACTCACTACTTCAAAAGAATTATACCCCATTGTACCCACAACCAGACAAGTGAAAGAAATGGCAGCATCCTGAAGATAGGAATTTTACTTATTTGTATGTACTTAACAGGTGTATTCACAAATGGGTATTTAAAAAATATTTGTGGTTAGGCCAGGCACAGTGGCTCACACCTATAATCCTAGCACTCTGGGAGGCCGAGACAGGTGGGATGCCTGAGCTCACGGGTTCAAGACCAGCCTGAGC
Organism: Galagoides demidoff; assembly: GCA_963574575.1. NCBI lineage: Eukaryota > Metazoa > Chordata > Mammalia > Primates > Galagidae > Galagoides > Galagoides demidoff. The sequence continues at coordinate 895 of CAUYQV010043111.1, read as the reverse complement.
AAAACTGAGACCCTGTCTCTAAAAACAGCCAAGTGTTGTGGCAGGCACCTGTAGTCCCAGCTACTTGGGAGGGTGAGGCAAAAGAATCACTTGAGCCCAAGAGTTGGAGGCTGCTGTAAGTTAAGATGCCACGGCATGCTACCAAGGGTGACAAAGTGAGACTCAACAACAACAACAATAAAAACTTGTTGTTGAGAGGAGACAGACAACTGTGGTAGGTACTATCATGGCTACTACTCCTCCCCAGGTTTCTTCCGTTCTCATCCTAGAAGAACTTCACTGCTCGCTGTCAGTTCAGACAATACACGTTCACTGTGACAATATAACAATTGGAAAAGATTTTATAAAAAAGAAAATTAATACAAAATCACTCTAAATCCTATCATCCAAATATAATGAATTAAAATATTTAACCAATCCCAATTTGGGATGTTTGTTTCTGGTCTTATCTTAAAAAATAGAGAGGAACATTCTTGTAGATACATCTTTGGGTACTTGTCTCACCATGATAAATTCCTACATACAAGATACAACATTTTGTTTTTGACACAAATTACCAAAACTCCCACCATAAAAATAACTCCTTACAAACTGGAAAGTGTAGTCCTTCTTGTCCTCACTAAGTTTGGGAACTCATCTTTGAAAAAGTGCTTCGTGGCTCGGCGCCTGTGGCTTAATCGGCTAAGGCACCAGCCACGTACACCTAAGGTGGCGGGTTCGAATCCCCAGCCCGGGGCCGCCAAACAACAATGAGGGCTGCAACCAAAAAATGGCCGGGCGTTGTGGCAGGCGCCTGTGGTCCCAGCTACTTGGGAGGCAGAGGCAGGAGACTCGCTTGAGCCCAGGAGTTGGAGGTTGCTATGAGCTGTGATGCCATGGCACTCTACCCAGGGGG
>CAUYQV010043110.1:0-20614 GCA_963574575.1 Galagoides demidoff | reverse complement strand
TGGTCTTCATTTCTGCTTTGGGACAATATTTTTTCAGGTATGCTTTTATCTGCAATAAATTGTGATTCTTGTTTCTATGGATTCCCCTTCCCTCTTTTTAAATTTAATTTATTTATTTGGTTGTAGTTGTCATTGTTGTTTTGCAGCCCTAGGCTGGGTTTGAACACACTGGCTCTGGTGTACGTAGCTGGTACCCTAACCACGAAGCTACAGGTGCTGAGCCCATTTAATTCATTTTTCATTCATATGTATTTATTAAGAGTCAAGACATTGTTGCGAATCCTGGGGACAGAGATAAAAGTCTCTGTATTCATAAACCGTGCCTTCCAGTGAGGAGACTAATGAAAAATGTAGAAGGTGTGAGACGTCGGAAAGTGGTCAGTGCCAGGGAGAAACACAAAGCTGGGCAGAGCTTTCTCAAAGGAAGGATCAGAAAGGACCTCCTGTTCGGGTGACAGTTGAGCAGAGACCTGAGGGAGGTAGGGAGCTATCTTTGTGGTATCTGGCAGAAGACCAACACAGGAAGGGCAGGCTCCTGCGGGGAGTCTGGGGTGCACGTGGACTAGCAGGGCATCATAGGCTCTTCTGTGATTTGTCAGGATTGAGCAGCACAGAGCTCGTCTCAATCTAGTGCAGGAATTTTATGCTTCAATATTTTTTTGTTTCATGGGCACTGTAAATGTTATCACTCTTCAGGTTTTTTTCCTCCTAAATATCTTTTGAGTGTGTTTAACTTATAAACTGACTCTAAGTTTTTAACATGCCTTTTAAAAAAAACACATTTAAACCAGTTCTAAGTGTACAAACCAGTGGTATTAAGTGCATTTGGTGTTGGGCAGTCATTACCACTTTCCGTGCTCCTAACTCTTTCATCATTCCAACCCCTCTCCCTACCTCCATCCCCTCCTAATGTCCACTATACTTGTCTCTATGATCTGGGTGCCTCATGTAAGTGGAACTATATTATGTGTCTGGTTTTTATTTACCCATTCATCTTCGAGGGTCATGTGGGTCGTTTCCACCTTTTGGCTATTGCAGATAATGCTGCTATGAACACAGGTGTACCAGTATTGAGTCCCTGCTTTGAGTGTGTATCTAGAAGTGGAATGCCGGACCATATGGTAATGCTACATTGAACTTTTTTGAGGAACCACCAGCCATTTTGCATTACCAGCAGCAGTTAAGAAGGGCTCCGATTTTTCCACATCCTTGATACCCTCATTCTTTCCTTTTTGAATTGTCATCCTAATAGGTATGAGGTAGTACCTCATTGTGGTTGAGGTTTGACTCTTTCACCAGGTCCTAGATACACAGACGAATTTGTGATGCATCTCCAAAGGTGTATACATTTTTGTGTGGCCCAAGTGGCTTTGTTTTTTCACCCAAAAGGAAAAGAATGTATAGTCTGTAGTTGTAGGATGGAATGTTCTGTGTCTGTTAAGTCCGTTTCATCTAAAGTCCAATGTTGATTTTCTGTTCTGATTATCTGTCTAATGCTGCGGGTGGGGTGTTGAAATGCCCCACTATTACTGTTTTGCTGTCTTTCTTTAGGTCTAGTAATATTTGTGAATCTGGGTGATATTGGGTGCACATATATGTAGAATCTTTTTTATCCCTTCACTTTCAGTCTGAATGTGTTTTTATGGGTAATATGAATTTCTTGGCTCATTTTTTTTTCTTTTTTTAGGAGATGGGGAGGTCTCACTTTGTTTCCTGCTAGTAGAGTGCTGTGACAGGATCATAGCTCACTGCAATTTCAGCCTCCTGGTCTCAAGGGATCCCCCTTCCTCAGTCTCCTAAGTAGGTAGGACTACAGGCATGTGCCACCACCCCTGGCTAACTTTTAATTTTTTTGTAGAGATAGGGGTCTCACTATGTCTCTCTGGCTGGTCATAAATAATTATTATTTTTATTCATTCTGCCCATCTATATCTTTAAAGTGGAGCATTTAATCCACTTATGTTCAAGGTTAACATTGATATGTGAAGCTTCATTTTTGTCATATTAGTTGATTTCTAGTTTTATACATTTTCTTAATCTCTTTTTTGTCTTTGTGGTTTGCCCAACTTCTCCCATATGGCTATGTAATTCTTTTTCTCCTTTGTGATTGTTTTATAAGACCTGTGGACTTTATATTTTCATGTTTTCATGAAGGTGAATAATGATCTTTTGGTTCCATGTTTAAGCCTCCTTTGCACATTTCCTGCAGTATCAGTTTAGTGGTGACCAGTTCTCACAGTATTTGCTTAAGACTTAATTTCTCCATTTATGAAGCTTATTCTGGCAAGATATAAGATTCTTGGCTGACACTTTTGTTTTTTTCTTTCAGCACTTAGAAAAGCCATTCCATACTCTTCTGGCCTGTAACATCTGCTGAGGTCATCTGTCAATCTGATAGGGTTTCCTTTATATGTGACAAAAGAGTTTTCTCTTGCTAATTTTGAAATTTGCTCTTTGACTTCGATTTTTTCATTCTAATACACTATGGTGAAGTCCTTTTGCAATGTAGTCGCCTGAGGATCAATGGGACTCTTATTTGAGTTTCTCTCTTGCTAGTCCTAACTAGAAGGGGGCTAAAGCTGTGACAATCCAATTTTAGTCCAATGGCAGGCTGTAGTCCAGAGTCAAACTCTCATAATGGTGCCTTGGACCTGCCCATTGTAAAGGCTGGGCCACACCCAAGCAAGCAGCACGGAAAATGCTGTGTGCTCAGTGTCAGCAGGAGCCCAGCAGGACAGTGGAGACCTTCTCAGGGTTCATGTGAACACCTTTGCTCCTCTACCTCTCCTTGAAGCCATGTGGTGGCTGCACGTGTGCTGCAGGTCCCCAGCATCTAAGTTGTCAGGATGGCACTCAACTCAAGCTGCTCTAGGCTTGGATGCCTGTGGGATTCTACACAGGTTCCTTTCTGGAGCAATGTCTCTGTACAATCTCCAAGCAGCTCCCTATTATAGGCCTGAGGTTTGCATGGGTGGGGAGGTTCTCTTGTAACATAGAATATAGAAGCTCATCTTGGAGAGTGGAGTCTTGAGGGCTTCTCCCTTACTAAGGAAACTCTTGTTTCCCTATATCCAAGGGGCTTCTCTCAGCTGTTAGCTAGTCCCTGGGTGAGTAAATTGCTCTGAACCCTCTCTGTTCCCACTTTTGGTGCTTCCCATCACTTTTCTGGTGAATCCTAGAATTCTCTCCTAGATAACCTGTTTGAAACGTGAGAATCTGCTTACTATTCTGTTTCCTCTCCACGGAAGAGGCACATACTTCTTGTGCCTAGTTGGCTACCTTGATTCTCTCCAGAAGGCAAGACTTTCCTTTTACAAAAAGACATCTGGAGAACACTTAGAGAACTAAAAATAGACATTTGATCCTACAATTGATCCTACAATTTGATCTTGCAATTCCTCTACTCCGTACATATCCAGAAGACCAAAAATCACACAATAAAGATATTTATATCAGAATGTTCATTGCAGCCCAATTCATAATTGCTAGGTCATGGAAGAAGCCCAAATGCCCATCAGCCCACGAATGGATCAATAAATTGTGGTATATGTACACCATAGAATACTATGCAGCCATAAAGAAAGATGGAGACTTTACCTCCTTCATGTTTACATGGATGGAGCTGGAAAATATTCTTCTTAGCAAAGTATCTCAAGAATGGAAGAAAAAGTATCCAATGTACTCAACCCTACTATGAAACTGATAGTTAGCTATCGTAGGAAAGCTATAACCCAATTTTAGCCCAGGAATATGGGGAAAGGAGAGAGGGAGGGGAGTGGAGGGGAGGGAGGAGGGTGGGTAGAGGGAGGGTGATTGGTGGGATCACGCCTATGGTTCATCCTATAAGGGTACATGCGAATCTCTCTAAATGTAGAATATGAATGTCTTAACACAATAACTAAGAAGATGACATGAAGGCTATGTTTACCAGTTGGATGAAAGTATTTTGAATTGTATATAGAAACAGTACACTGTACCTTATGATAGTATTAATGTACACAGCTATGATTTAATAAAAAAAAAAAAAGGTACCACTATAAGCAAGCAACAAACCAAAAAAATTTTCAAAATTTTGATAAAGAATTCACATCCTAAATACGGATCAGTCACGTAAATACATGCTAAACGCCGAGAGCCTGACAGGAATGCACGGAGGTCTAGACAGACAGCAGGGAAAGGAGATGTGAATGACTGAGAACCACACGATAAGTAAAGACATTCCCAGCAAACTGAGTTGTTCATTTTTGCCCATCAAATTGCAAAAAAGAAAACAAAAACCTCTTTACTGCTATTTCTGTACCGATGAAGGCGTAGTGGGCCGGAGCCCACACAGGCTGCAGGTAGAAATAGAATTTGCTCACGCTTCCTGGAAACCAGGACATGTGCTGAGAGCTTGAAAGCTGTTCTTTCATCTGGACTCTGGAATTTCTCTTTTAGGACTTTATCCTGGGGAGTTATACCTCTGTTTAGACCAGTGGTTCTCAACCTTCCGAATGCCGTGGCCCTTTAATACAGTTCCTGTGGGTCACGACCCGCAGGTTGAGAACTGCTGGTTTAGACCACGGTTTACAGAGATGCTCATCTTCAGTGTTACTTGAAAAGCAAAATAACTGGAACTATCCAATATTCCAATTGGATAATGTGGAGTATCCCACAGACCTGGGATAGGAAAGGCACCGAGTCACAGCGTGTCCCTGCAGGGGGCTGCCGGGCAGTGGGGAGAGTGCTGGTGGCCAAGGCAGGTCACTCCCCTGGTTAGGGTGTGCCTGTGTCTTAAAAGTCTGGGAGAAAGTATGTTAAAGGCCCACACAGGGATTTTCTGTTCCATTCTGTTTTGTTGACCTGCTCGGCCCAGTGCCTGAGCCCAGCCCCAGGGCCAGACTGCTCCTTCCAGAACAGCCCCTGCAGATGCCCCAGCACCCCAGCCCCAACTGCAGAAAGCCCTGAACTTTCCAGAACCAGTGACGTTCTCTGTGGTCTGACCTCATGGGAGAGTTTCTGAGACGCTCTCGCCCCCATGAGGCCGTGTATGAGCATGTGTGGAACTGTCACTCCGCTGGCAACTTACAAGCCTCAAGGGGTGTTTCTCTGCTCTGTTCCCTAAATGTGGTGCAGATTATGACGAATGTGAGCAGAAGGAGGATGACTGCCCACCGGGGACGTCCTGTCAGAACACCCTCGGGTCTTTCACTTGCAGCTGTGATGGAGGAGCCTCTGGAAATTCCAATTTCCAAGTCGAATATTCTGGAAGAAGTTGTGAAGGTAAAATAATCTCACAGTCTTTTTTCTGGAATACTGTCTCATGGTCTGTTCTTTAAAGGGCTTTCATTTGTAAAGGGCCTCTTGTCCAGATGAGGGCAGCACATGTCCTGGGCCAGTTTTCTGTGTGTGTGTGCGCACATTCAGTATAAGTGTGCACCTGCTGTGTGCTTGTGTACACACTGGCACATATGTACACAGGTGCACACATGTGTGATGTACGCACATGTGGGGCATGCTGTTGTGGTGCTCACGTGTACTTGTGTGTCCACGTGTGCACATCCCTTCCCGTTCTGTTGCAGTGCTCGTGTGTACTTGTGTGTCCATGTGTGCACATCCCTTCCTGTTCTGCTGCAGGGCTCGTGTGTGCTTGTGTGTGCACATGTGCATATCCCTTTCCATTTTTCACATATGTCCTGTCTCCTGGGAGCGCCTGACATCTGAAGTGCTGGCCCTAGAGTCTGTGTGGGAAAACATGTGTGCACGTGCTGTGTGAACACGCAGATGCTAAACTTATAGCTGTGTGACAAGTGACACGTGGCCCCTCTCTCCGCTCAGCATGTTTCTCCTTAAAGCGGGCTTTCGTGAATTTAGCCTTGACCCCAGGGTGACCCCTGCCATCAGGGACCCTCAGTCAGGTGAAGGGAGGCAAGCCTGGTGTCACGAGGGCTGCAGGACACGCTCTGAAAGATGCCAGAGGAGGCCAAGTTCCTTTGGTCCCAGGTGTGGTCAGGGAGGGCTTCCTGGAAGCAGTGTCTTGGTGTAGCTGTAAGGGATAGCTGAGGTGGCAGCAGGGGGGCATGCAGGGGAGCTGGGTGTGTGCGCGTGAGAATCGAGCTGGGGAGGCAGCAAGTTCTGCAGTGCAGGAGCCTGCAGGAGGTGGGTGGCAGAGAGTGGGAACCAGGCACCAGGGAGACTGGTGTGGCCAGTGTGGAAGGCTGTGAAGATACGAGCTTTGTTTTGGACCATGTCCCAGGGACAGGGAGCAGGGTGAGCCCTGCTCTGAGATGAAGGTAGTTGTGTGCTCGGCCTGTGTGGGCCAAGCCACTGCTAGGAGGGCAGGGTACCCACCGAGCTGTGTCTGGGGTCTGTTTCTGTGTAGATGCAGAAGGGGAACTGGAGAGCCAGTGGGCATGTGGGGAGCCTTCACAGAGCCTCTGTCTTCCTAGACCAGTGCTTTTCAACCTTTTTTATCTCACGGCAAACTTGAACCTAGAGTTAAACTTCTGTGGCACACTTAAATTATGTTGATCAAAAGAAAAAAAGAGAGTGAAAAAAGAATATACTTACTGTGCTTTGAACTTCTTTGGAAAATAATTTAATTAACAATCTTTAAAAATTCATGGTGCACCAGTTGAAAATCACTGTTTCAGACGTTGGAACTGAGCGTGGTTTTGGGCAAGCAGGAAGCCAGAGCAGGGAGCTGAGGCACGGGGCCCTAGGAGGGGATGTTATCACCCTGTCTTGGAGAACAGACTTGGGGCACCGAGGGCAAGCGACCTGCCTCTGCCCACAGGCTTGGCACAAGCCCGGCACAGGCCCTCGGTTTTCCAGCCCTCAGAGCCCACGGCAAGCCCAGCGGCTTGGGCCGGGGCACATGTGCCAGGTGCATGCGAGGAATTGTCTCACACATGCCATCCCCAGCCCCAGGTGCAGCCGCTGCAGTGTTCAGACCAGCACCTGTCTGCCACCCTCCATCCCTGGCAGCCCCTGCAGACCCCCTCTTTGCCTTTGTCTCCTTGTGCCTTATAGGTGACTCTCCTGGCAGGGCAACCCAGGCCCCTGACTCAGATTGGCTTCGGAGTCCTGCAGGAACCAGGGCTGCCCTCATGCAGGGTGCCACCTCCACCCCCCATGGCCCGCCCCCACGGCTGAACCTGACTGGGGCGGTCAGGGTGCTCTGTGAGATCGAGAAGGTGGCCATCGCCATCCAGAAGCGCTTCCTGCAGCAGGAGTCCATCCCCGAGTCCTCCCTGTACCTGGGACACCCCTCCTGTAATGTCAGCGACAGCAACAGCACACACGTGCTCCTGGTGGCCGGCTGGGGCGAGTGCGGGACTGTTGTGCAAAGTGTAAGTTCCCATCCAGGCTCTGGACGTGCCCTGGGGTGCAGGGCTTTGCTGCGGGCCACATGGGCCTCTGCACAGGGAAGCTTCACGTCTGGCCAGGGGACCAGGCAGGACCCTGCATCCAGGTATCTGATTCTGAGCAGGGGAAGCCAGCTGAGGGGCTGGGCTAGGCTGCATCCCCAGCCAGGGACCAGGCTGCATTTGGAAATCTGAAGTGGGCTGTGAGTCCCACCCTGCAGGGCCTCTGGTGTAGAGTGACTGCCGGGGCCGCAGAGTTAGGGCTTTAAACACTCTCCCTGCACTCGGGGGGAGAAGCTGAGGGCAGGGAGTGTGTGTGAATATGAGTGTACATGGGTGTAAATGTGTATTCATGTGTCTGAAAATGTCTGTGTGTGGAATGTGGGGGTGTGTGTGACGTGCCGGTTAGCGTATGAGTGCGTGCGAAAGTGTGTGCAATGTCTCAATTTATGTATGTGAATGTGAGTGTGCATGAGAGTGAGCGTGTTGGTTAGTGTGTGGATGTGTGTGCACATGCCTGAATGTATGTGAACATGAGTGTGTGTACCTGTGTATAGATATGTGTACCTGTGTCTGTGTGTGAGGGTGTGGGTGTGCATGAGCATGAGTGTGTGAGTGCACTGAATGCGTGCAGATGTGTGTGCATGCGTCTGACTGTGTCTAAATGTGTTGATCAGTGTCTGGGTGTGTGTGCAGATGTGTCTGAATGTGCCCCTGTGGGAATGTGAGTGTGCATATGTGAGCGGGTTAATGTGCACACGTGTGCGTGCATGATGTTGGGAAGTGGGACGGCCTCAGAAACACCCATCAGAGGGACTGTGGCCCTCTCCAAACTTCCCTTTGCTGCAGGGTCTTTGTTGGCACCAGGCCTGGGGGCAAAGGAGCACCCACCCGGGAAGGTGGGGTGCCTTGTCCCCTCTTGTTCAGGGGGCTCTGGGCCAGGGTGTCTGGGGCCCATCTGGGATCTTTCTGACATGTGGCAGACCAGGCTCCAGGTCCTGCTTCCTCTGGGGAGGTCTCTGCATCACAGTGACCACCCTGCATGTGGGCCCTGCCCCTGCCCCACTTGGCCACCCCAAGGCTGTGCATGAGGCCCTGCTGGGGCAGGAGGAAGAAAGCAGCACCTCCATTTGTCCAGCCCAGGGCTGGGCCCTGGGGGAGAAGCAGCTCTGGACCTGGCTGTTCTGTACAGAAACAAGCCCAGCCTGAGACAGGGCTCAGAGCTGTCATGCTGACCCGGCAGTGCTAGGGACACCTGTTCAGTGCTGGGTCCTGCAGCCCAGACTGTTCAGCTTGGGGGCTGGGGTGGGGACACAGGACCATGGGAGAGCTGTGCGGAGGGGCCCCTGTTGGCTCCAAATGGGGTTGGAGGAGGCCCGTCCTAGAAAGGAGGTCAAATGGTCCCATAGAACAAGTGGAGGGAAGCAAGATGGACCCAAGGTTGCCGTGCGGTGGCCGGAGTCGGGGTCCAGGGAGCTGGTGGAGAGCTAAGACGTGGGGTCTCCCTGAGCAGTTCAGGCTGGGTGAGAGCTGGCCTGGGTCTGGGCATGTGTGGCTGGTGGACTCACGGCAGGGTGGGGTGGGGTCTGTGATACTGTGTGAAGGAGAGGCTGTGGGGACAGCTCTGCAGGGTCAGTGCCTGGCAGGGCAGCTGGATGGGAAGGCTGTCCTCTCCAGGAAGCTGCACAGAGAAGCCTCTCCTGGCAGCTGCAGCAACAGGAGGACAGGGGCTGAGTTTGTGTCCCTGGGGGCCTGTGAGTAACCCAAGGCCCTGCCTTCTGGAAGAAAGGGTGGGAGAAGGGACCTGGTTAGCTGCCTGTTCTGTGCACAATGACATTCAGTCCCCTACCAGCTCAGAAAGGTCTATGGAGTTTGGGTTCAAGGCCTGGACCTGCCTGTGAGAACCAGTCTTGTGCCCTGAGCCCTGCACCATGTACACTGTGCCCCAAGCCAGATGCCCTGCACCTCAAGCTCTGTGCCCTGAGCCCTGCATCATGTATACTGTGCCCAAGCCATATGCTCTGTGCCCTGCACCCTATGCCTTGTACCAGGTGCCCTGTGCCCCCTACCTTGTGCCCTGCACCCCATACCCTGTGCCCTCCACCATGTGCCCTACACCATGTACCCTGTGCCCTGTCCCTGCGCCCTACACCCTGTGCCCTACACCATGTGCCCTGTCCCCTCTGCCCTGTGCCCTACTCCTGTACCCTGTGCCATATACCCTGTGCCATACCCTGTGCCCTCTGCCCTGTGCCCTGCCCCTGCACCTTGTGCCATACGCCCTGTGCCCTCCACCTTGTGCCCTGCACCCTCCACCCTGTGCCCTACACCATGTGCCCTGTACCCTGTCCGCTCCGCTCTGTGCTCTCTGCCCTGTGCCCTGTCCCTGTACCCTGTGCCCTGTGCCCTGTGCCCTGCCCCTGCACCCTGTGCCATACACCCTGTGCCCTGTCCCTGTACCCTGTGCCATACGGCCTGTGCCCTCTGCCCGGTGCCCTGTCCCTGCACCCTGTGTCTTGTGCCCTGTACCTTGCGTCCTGTGCTCTGCACTATGTGCCCTCTGCCCTGCGGCTCTGCCTCTTCTGGGTGGACACACTTGTTGGGGTGACAGCTGGGACTGCTGGGCCTCCATGCTGAATTGGAACAAAGCTTAAAGATGAAACTCAGAGCCACAGCACAGGGGCACAGGGAGGTGACACCTGGGGGCTGACAGGTGGGAACAAGCTTCCCGAGCAAGAGGTGCAGGCTTAGACCTCAGAGCTGAGTACAAAGCCCACTGGGGAGCTGAGGCAAGAGGGCCCCAGAGGCTGGGGAGGGATGAAGACGGGAGATAGGTACAGAAGGCAGCCCGCAGGAGGTGTGGAGCCTGCCTGGAGGCTGAGGGTGGGCTGGGGGAGGGCCAGGCAGTGGAGAGTCAACGTGCAGGAGGTGTCTGAGGCCTCAGGGGAGCAGGTGTCTGAGGCCTCGGGGAGCAGGTGTGTGCACGGTAAGCTCGGTGGCTTCTGTTGAGCAGACTCCACTTCCTTTGGGAGCGCTCAGAGTCTTAGATGGGTCCCTGGGTTGTAAGAGCAACCCAAAGTCTTCCTCATCCCCCCACACCAACCCCTTCAACTACCACAACCTAAGAGGAACCATCTGGGTTTCGCTTCACTTCATTAAAGACTCTTAAGCCTCTCACCTGAGCTGAGACAAGCTTAGCAGGGGCTGCCCCAGAGGGGTGGGGCAGCTATCAACGGGGGTGGTGCAGCTCCTGAGCAGGGAGGGGTCTGTGTCAGCCTGTGGGACGGAGCCAGAGGCTGAGAATAGGACAGTTTCTGCTGGGGTGAGAAGGGAGGAGTCAGTGTCTCACAGGAGGAGGGGCCAGGCAGGGCCCAGACAGGGGCCTGGAGTTCCCCCTGCCCCACTCTTCTGAGTTAGGTAAACACTGGGCTCAAAGATTAAATTCAGCGGGGTTTGGGCTTGTTGGAAAAGGGAAATTTGCCTCTTGGAGTCATCTGAGCTCCAGACTCCGTAGGTGCTCTTGATGGCTTTTAATGCTTGTCAAAAATTAAGATTCCCCGAAGGCTTATTTGTGCAAATACCATGGACTATACCCGTTACAGGTTCCCTCCTCCTGGCACGCAGTAGGTGGGTTAGAAGCTCTTTGACAGTTCATATTTGGGGAAAATCATCAGGTTTTGACACTTTGGGGAAGAGGCTTTAAAAAAGAGACTCCCATTCCCCAGCCCCGGTGTCCGGGTGTGGGGCCTGCAGCCCGCTCAGATCCCTGTCTATGCTCAGAACACGACGAACACGGTGGTGAGGACCACGCTGAGGAATGACCCGTCCCCGGAGGTGGTCATGCACTCCCTGAAGATCCTCAGCCCCATCCGCTGTGCCTTCCAGAATGACCTGCTGGCCTCCTCGGGCTACACCCCGCAGTGGGGGTGAGTGGGGAGGAGCCTGGCTCCCCTGGGGCACCTCGGTTCGGGAGGTTCTTCAGGGTTGTAAGCACTTGAGGACCCTTTTATGAGGCTGAAAGTACTGAGGGTCAGTGACCAGTGGGTGGGTAATAACGGACGCTCTCCTACCTTTTGTCCCCACGTTCAACTCGGGACCAACCGGGGGAAGCCAGATAGTCTTCCCTGGCCGACCCTAGAGGATGTCCTGCTTCTGGAACACGCCTCCTTCAGGGGACACCCGAGCTGCCCTCTCTGCACTGCAGGCCCCTCCCCTGCTGCCCACATGCGTGGGGAGTCCCAGCCCCCGGCACAGCAAGCTGGGGATAAGTGGCCTCCACGAGCCTCGGTTAGGTGGTCTTGTTTACACCCATGCTCCTCTGAGGGTTGAGAGGACTCAGAGGAACAAGCCTCCTGAAAGCCGCTCCCTCTTCCAGGGTCTACACCATCATTGAGGACCTCCACGGCGCTGGGAATTTTGTTACCGAGATGCAGTTATTTATTGGAGATTCTCCTATACCTCAAAATTACAGCGTGTCTGCCAGCGACGACGTCAAGATCGAAGTGGGGCTCTACAGACAGAAGAGTGGCCTCAAGGTGGTCCTGACGGAGTGCTGGGCGACCCCCTCGAGCAACGCCAGGGACCCCATCACCTTTGGGTTCATTAACAACAGGTAGGAGCCCAGGCGGGGGCTGGGCAGTGCCCTTCCTGCCGTGCCGCAGGCTTTGGCCTCCAGGCAGACTCTGTAGGGGCCTGTGCTGCTGGAAATGGGCCAGGCGGCCAGTCCTCTGACTCCCCAGGAGCCTGTGAGATGCTCAAGCACCCTCAGGTGTAGTTCTAAGTAACTCACCTGAGGACAAGGCCAGCAGGGCCGCCGACAGATAAGGCATCCTGTTTTCCCTCTTTTCAGCTGCCCTGTCCCCAACACATACACCAGCGTGATTGAGAACGGCAACTCCAACAAGGCCCAGTTTAAGCTGAAAATCTTTTCCTTTATCAACAACTCCATCGTCTACCTGCACTGCAAGCTGCGTGTCTGCATGGAGTCCCCGGGAGCCACCTGCAGGATTGTAAGTGCTTTGGTTTTCCAAACTTTTGGCTGGAGTCACATTTCTCATGGCCATGAGGAAAGTTGCTTTGTTGACAGAAGCACAGGGCTCAGTGGCTCTGGAGGTGACTTCTGAGAGGAGTGGCCGTGCCCTGCAGCCCGGGCAGGAGACCCCACACGTCAGGCAGCCCCTGGGGGGAGAACCAGTGTGAGGCAGGGACGTTTCAGATTTATGGATGGCTAAACTGAGTGGAATCAGCACTGCCTGTAATGATGCCACAGTGCCTTTCCGAAGTCAAGGTGATTTATCACACGTTTAGGTGTAAAAACATTATCTTAATACTATTTTTAGTGACTTTGACAAAATGAGCCAAACGTCAGCTGCTCTAAGGCCTCCCTTCCCGGTGTACAGCATTCCTGCAGGGGTTGTGAACAATCTCACATTCTCGTTTCCTTGGACCTTTGAGTTGAGTCTGCTTTGTGAGCCTGAGGTTTGAGAGCTCCGTAAGAGTTCTCCAAGTGACCACCCGTGAGGCACGGGCAGCGTAGGGTGCTCTACTGGCCTTTCGAACAGCAGCTAAATGTTTCTCTCTCGCTTGGAGGAACAGCATGTTCCTGAGCTCCTCTGAGAGGTGACACTGATCTGAAGTTTCCCTCGGTGATCTGCCTTGGAGTGTCGGCAGGCAGGACATGAGAGAAGCACAGTGATGGCCGATTCTGACAAAGTCCCTTGTTCAGACAGTTGACCGTCCTGAGCAAGGGTCGAAAGGGGCAGAGGGCCCCAGTGCCAGCAGGATGAGGGGGGCCCTGGAGTCTGTGACTGGCGCCCCCAGATCTTTGGAAACCTAAAGAGAGTCGGCAGCCACCTCGATGCTTTACCCTCAAGCCCTTGGCATGTGGTATTTCTCATTAGCGTGGAGATTGCACAAATATCTGGGGGCCCTGTAAGAAGGGGCCCCAAACTACATGACTCAAACAACTCAGACAGAAGTCCAAGGTCGAGGTGTCGGTGGGGTTGTTCCCTCCAAGGGCTGCGAGGGAAGGATCCGCCCCGGGCTTCTCTTCCAGCTTGGGGGCTGTGGGTGTAGGGGGCGTCTTCTCCCCGCCCGCACTTGTCTTGTGTGAGTGCAGGTCCGTGCTGTCCGAATCTGCCCTGTTTATAAAGACACCAGCCAACAGTTTGGCCATAAGAAATCAGCAATCCCACTCCTACTGTCAGGGTGGAAGCTCAGTAAGTGCTCCATGTGGGAAGAGAGAAGCATTTCTCTTGACCAAGATTCGGGTATATGTACAAGTTTATTTTATCTCTTAGAAGTAGAGAGGGAGAGACAGAGAGAGAGAAAAGGGGGAGAGAGAGAGACGCCAGCCATAGAGACACCAGAGTCAGGCCACCCTAAAGACCTCCTCTTAACTTGGTGTCTGGGGGCACCCCATTTTTAAATAAGGCCATGTTCACAGTCCCGGGACTTCAATGTCTTTTTGGAGGACGCGCTGCAACCCCTCCCAGGTGTCCAGTGAGGGGATTCCTGTGTTGCTGAGCCAGGAAGCCTCTTCTGGGAGGCAAAGGCATTAAGAGGGCGCCTGGCTGCCTGACCCCCAGAGAACGGAAAGGGGCTCTGAGAGCTGTGACTAAGACGTGACCCCCGAGGACCCGAGGGGCTTTCTCCAGCTTGCTGTTCGTGGGCACCCCACTTGCTCCCCATTCCCCGGTCCCCGGTTCTCCCTCCGTTCCCACCTGGGCAGAGCCCCGCCGCCCAGCCTCAACAGGTCTACATTCCCCTGCCTCGACTTACCCCACCAGCAACTGGATACTCCAGCAGGAAAAAGTCGAATGAATCAGATCACTATCTTTGGTAGTGAGTTGCATTTCCATAAACATTATTCAGCTAATTTGAAGTTTCTCTCCTTTAAATGAAAACAGAATTGCAATGATTTTCGGCTTCTGAAAAGTAGTGAAAACTCTGTCACATACCAGACATCTTGGGGACCCCTCCTTCGGTCTGAAGGTGAGTTGATGACTTTGTTTAGATGACTAAAGAAAAGTTGGAACCGATTCCTTTCCACCAGCTCATAAACCAAAGGTAACTACATACTCAGGGTTGTGAAACCCAAGGTTTTCCTAAAAGACTTGTGACAGTGGAAATGACAGTCGCTGGTATTTGTTGAGAGCCCCGTGTGCAGGTGTGTGCTAAGTTCTCTACGTGCGGAAGGCTGTGCCCCTCCCATCGGCACTGTGCCATGAGGCCCATTGCTGTCACATGTCATAGATGAAAAGACAGAGGCTTTGGGAGGTCGAGCACAAGTTTCAAGAATGTGATGTTTTGAGCAGTGTAATATGAAGCCAGTGAGATTTTCTGGCATTGCGTAACAGTGCTGAGTGGGTTGTTAGGAGGAAGGGGATGAGGCTGTGACCAGCCAGTGTGCGCTTGTGTGTGTGTGTGTGTGTGTGTGTGCAAACTTGTATAAAACTTCTATCAACCAATTATATTTCATGAGTTTTTAAAACTCCAAATGTATTTTCCAGGAAAATATTTTATTTTCTGTATGATCCATCTTCTATTGATTTGAGGGGTGTTAAGACAGACACTACCTGTGGTCCCCTCTATCTGTCCTTTCCTTTCCTAGTGACAGAGTCTACAGTTGTTAGCAGGCACATGGCTGCTGGGAATAAAAAGCACAACTCCCAACCTCCCCGGCAGCTAAGTTCTGGGCTCCAGGGTCACTGGGGGCCTGGCTTCTTCTGTCTTTTGATTCCACATGTGTGGTGTGGACCCCGCCCTGCCCCATGCTGGAAGCACTAGGGGGAGGGTCACTGTCATTCCCTGGGGGCTAGATTTAGGGCCAGCCATGCAGGAGTTGTCTGCGGAAGCCTGCTGGGCAGGGCCTGGGGACCTGGGGTTCCTTGGGAGGTTGTAGCTTCTCCAGCTGGGGGTGAGGTTCCCTGTCCTGCTGTGTCCCTCTCTCTGAAGGATGGGGTTGCCATTTCTGTTCAGGCACCCAGAGGGAGCCCCCTTTGGTGTACGTCATTCTGACTGTGACAACCCCACGAAGCACCACTTGGGCAGACCCCTGGGAAATCAGTACAGGGGTGGGACGTGGGTCCCGGGTCCCTCTGGTTGGCACACGAGACCTTTTCCAAACAGATCCCTGATATAGACACCCTGAGATGGAGGAAGATCAAGGGCTGGGGACGTGGTGCAGGATGTGGTGGTGACCCCTAGTAGGAATGCCCTGCACAAGTGGGTCACGCTCATGTGCACTCCCCAGGGCCAGGCCTCCCGGGCTGCTGGGGGCAGGCCAGAGTGCTGGTCGGCAGCATGGCTTTGTCAGGCAGTACAGCACTTTACAGTAAACTCAGATGAATTCAGAAGGCATCACGGCAACCGTGCTGGGGTGAACCACTCCGTGGCATTTGGTACACTGGCAATACTGTACAGCCACCAGCTCTGTGTGGCTCTATGACAAAACATTGTCATCACCCCCAAACAATTTTGTACCCTTTGGAAGTCAGCCCCCCCATCTTCCTGCCTGCCATTTTGGAAGTCACCCACCTGCTCCCGGTCTCTGGAGTGACCCACTCCAGACAGTTCATATAAACAGAGTCACACACGTCCCCTCTCACACCTGGCTGCCTTCCCCGAGGTCTACCCGTGCAGTCCCCTGGGTCAGTGCTTCAGCCTTTACGGCTGGAAAACATTCCACTGTGTGGCTGGACCACATTTTGTTTGTCCATTCATCTGTTGACAGGCATGTGGGCTGTTAGTACCTTTCAGCTACTGTGCATGATTATTAGGACACAGGGCTGTTTGAGTGGCTGTCCTCAGCTCTTTTGGCCTACCCCTCCTGGGCTTTCTGCTGCTCCTGTGGGTCTGGGAAGCGTGCATAGGGCCTGCCGTGTGCCCACATGGGCTCTCCCCCTCCTGCCAGGAGGATCTGTGCCCCCATAGGGCCCCACCTTCTTGGCCAAGGCTGTCCTGTCCCAGGACGCAGGGCAGGCTGAGCTCCCCTCACTGCTGTGTCCTCCTGGGCTCTGGGCACCTTTCTTCCCCTCTGATAGCCGCCGGGTACGTGGCACTGGTGGGCTCACCTCCCTGTGCTGCAGACCACTCCAGTCCGGATAATGTGGAGGGCTCGCTCGGGTCCCGTTCCTCCAGGCAGGGCAGACTCTCACCAGTGCCTGTCCCACCCTCCAGGGGAGTCTCCAGGTACAGAAGCCGGCCTGGGAGCCGGCTATTTTGCCCTCATCGTGGTGGCCATCTTCGTCCTGCTGGCAGGGGCAGCTGCCCTTCTGATTGCTCGCTTTCGGAGAATGACCAGAAAATACAACGTCAAGATCCAGGCTGACAACTTCAGCTACCAGGCGTTTCACGAATGAGAGGCCCAGTTTGACCCGCAGGTGCGTTTGGAGGGAGGAAGAATGGAATGTCTGGCACAGGCCCTGCCTGGCTGCCTGGTGATGGCGGGTGGGTTTTGGCACAGGGTAGATTTGTGTGTGTCAGTGTTGTCAGTGTTGTGTGGGTCTTGCTGGGTGTGTGTCCTCCCTCCTGGAAAAGCAACAACTGGCAGTCAGGGAGGAGAATGGACAGTGGCTGGTTGGCGATAGGTTCTGCCCACTCACAGAGCACTGGCCCCACAGAGCCAGGCAGTGCCACAGGCGTGAGAGCAGGACTGTGGTGCCTGCCTCAAGTTGAAGCTCTGAGCCCCCACTTCCTGGCAGTCCAGTCAAGGTCCTGAGTCCAAGTGCGTCAGTTTCTTCACTCGTGAAAGGACGTGTATGGTACTAGTGCTGCCTACCGAGAGGCGTAGGAGGACCGAGGCCCACAGCCCATTCCGCTGTGTCTGGCACCCTGTGAGTGCCACACGGTCCTGCGGCTGTCCTTGGTCCTGTGACCCTGAATGCTTGCACTCACGAGGGAGCATCGCGTGTGCTGTGGCTGCCGCAGCGGGCGTCCCACACTGCCACGCTCTCTGGGCAGCAGCCACGACTCAAGTTCAGAAATTTGAGTATGAAGGTGCTTTTCTGATCTGCCCACAGGCGGTTCACTTTCTGGGCCTGCATGTAGCTCGCCAGGAAACAATGGCGTAGGGTCCAGAGCGCTGCATTCTCTGAATAAGCCTTTAACAGGATGTGTCAAGGCTGCTATTTAGCAAAGATTTTGAGGGATAGAAAAAAGAAGAAAGATTGCAAACCGCGCTTGGCAGTGTGTGTGCCTGTCCCTCCAGACACTCTCAGAGGTGCTGGTGACAGCACCTGGGCCGACCCGTGCTCCACCCCTTACCTGTGTTCTCCCTGCCCGTCTCACCTGGCAGGAGTTAGCGGCCTGGGAGGCAGAGGGAGCAGCGCTGTCAGCGCCTCCTTCAGTCTCTTCACAGATGACACAGGTTGATTTTTCTTTTATTCGCTCTCCACTTTTCTTGCAAAAGCCTTTATGTGAGAGGAGCCCACTTTGTACAATGTCTGTGTGTACAGTGTCTGCATACAGTGTCTGAACAGTGTCTATGAACAGTGTCTGTGAACAGTGTACAGTGTCTGCATACAGCATCTTCGTACAGTGTCTGTGTATAGTGTCTGTGTGCAGCATCTGCGTACAATGTCTGCATACAGTGGCTTTACAGTGTCTGAATAGTGTCTGTGAACAGTGTCTGCACAGTGTCTGCGTATAGTGTCTGTACAGTGTGTACAGTTACAGTGTCAGTGTGTACAGTGTCTGTGTAATGATGTGAGTCTCCTCACACCCTGTCAGCTACGGAGGTGGAGATTATGGGAGGTGTTTCCTTTGGCACTTGGAGTCCTGCTGCCTTGTGGAAGCAGACAATTTCCACCAAATTCTGTTGGATTAGACAAAGCCTGTTGTGTGAGGTCTCTCCTGGTCGTGATGTTATTGCCCAGGCATCTGGCTTGCTATAGAGATGGGACACAGCCTCATGGCCCCCCCTCCTGTGTGCCTTTAGGGAGCTGCTCCTCTTTTATTCTGGGCACGATCGGTCCCTGTCCAGTAAGCACAGATGCCAGTCCCTGACCTGCTGGTCCCCTCCACCCCCCTGCTCCTGGGGTTTCCTACACGCAGGGTGACTCAGTGCCCTCCTTCCCCCCGCAGGTTGCCTGAGTCGAGCTGGGTTCTTCCCCTGTTAGGCAGCAACAGGAGTCTGCTCATCTGGCACCCCACACTTACACGTGGATGAGCCCGGAGAGGATGACCACTGCTTCTGCTTGTCCCCAGACCCCCGTCTGGAGGTCCTGCCAGGCCAATGAAGGGGCCGTTGGAGGTGTGAGCAGAATGCTGAGGGTGCCTGGGTCTCAGACATGGATCCTCAGAACTGGCACAAACCCTGTTCTGCCACCCCCAGCCCAGGCTGCCCAGGCCCGCGGCCTCTCAAACTGGCCACGTGGCCCACTGCCCACCTCCCTGCTTACACTCCACTGCCTTCCAGCACCCAGTGCATCTGTCAGCAAACACATAAGAGTCCACATTTTCAGAGACATTGGCCAGTGCTCTGGAGGCTCTTTTAAAAATAGATCTGTCTTATAAATACATTGCTAATGTTACTTTTAGTAGTTATACGTGGGTCACTATGAAAGTTTTGAAACAGACTGTGTTACGGTTCATTATTTTATTTCCAAGAACTCACTGTCAACAGCCTCCTTCCTGATTCTCCTGTGTGAGTTTCAACTCGCTCCGCTTATCCGCGTTACTGGGAGGGCTTCGTTTGTTTCTGTCCGTGTGGATTTGACCTTTCTGGATTTGTGTGTATCTCAGAACTTGTGCAATGGCCCATGTCTATGCTCCTTTTCACCTGCGTCCAAAGACATTGTTCCTATTTACACAGCAGTAACTAGAAAGCCCTCTATTAATATGGACATTCCGACTAAGTAGATATGATATGTATAATGCCACTCTTTTGCATTTGCCCATGTGTTTTCCCAGCCTTCGTTCATGATCTCAGCACAGGAGAGGCACAGTTCACTCATTACACAATGAAACCAGAGGGATGGGTGAGTGAGTCACTTAAAGTCAAAAAATGAATCAATGAGAAAATGGGTCTGAATCTAAGTATTTCAGCCTAGACTTTTCTCCATTATACTATGCCTTTTACTTTAGAAAAATAGATTAGAATTATATTCAGTAATTCGTCCCTGAAAGTATAATGTCTTTTCCTTAATGCTCTTAGAATTATAACGTGGTCTTAGCTTTTAATTCGTAATGTTAATTTTGTTGACTATAATTCACTGTCATTGATACAGGACATTTAGGGAAAAGGAATGTTTTGATTTACTGGATACTCTCAGAGTCAGTAAGCATTGCAATGTGTAATATGTGAAGACAACAGAGTCTAATAAAGTAGAATTAATTGCAGATGACACTGGAGCATGGCTGGTTGTGCTAGTCGCTCCCTGGGCTTGGTTCCCATCATGTACTCACACCTGCTGAGAGCTGGTGCCATTCTGGGTACTCCAGAAAGACCAGGAATGTATCTCTGGTTCTCCCTCAGCCAAGTCCACCTGCTCCAATATCAGCTGAGGACCTTACACTTTGGAAAATGAAACGCCCAGTCGACCTGGGTGTTGTGCCCCATGACTGTGTGGCTTCTTAGATTTCAGATGAAGTATATATTCTAAAGCCCCACCTTCCAGACTTCATCTCCAGTTTTCATGTAATCTTAATAAACATGCCATGTCCATTCACGTGTGTTTTCTATACTAATGGAAACTGGGTTTCCTCTCTTCTGATCTACCCCTCCCCCCCAGTCTCTTCTTTCACAAACACTGAGCCCTCGCAGTGTACCAGGCCCTGAGCTCGGAGCTCCAGACAAAGTGGCGAGAGAGGCAGACTAAGCCACACCCTTGCAGAGCACATTGTCTCGTGGGGGGAGGGGATACTCAGGTCAACAGACAATGGGAAACACGGCAAGTGCTGAGAGCAATGTGTGCATGTATGCTTTAAGGTGCCTGTGACCTGCTCCTTCCATCTACCAATCTATCCGTCCATCCATCCATCCATCCATGCACCCACTCAACCATCTATTCAACCATCCATCCATTTATTCACCCACCCACACACCCACCCATCTGTCTACTCATCTACCCATGCATTTATTCATCCATCCATCCCCCCCCCCCCCCCAACAGCCCCCCCAACCCCCCCCCCAAAACCCCCCCCCCCCCACACCCCCCCCCCCCCCCACACCCCCCCCCCCCCCCCCCCCCCCCCCCCCCCCACACCCCCCCCCCACAAACAATACTGACACAAAAACCCCCCCCACCGAGCGGGGTGGTTTTTTT
>CAUYQV010043108.1:0-18784 GCA_963574575.1 Galagoides demidoff | reverse complement strand
TGCTCAGCACATAGGATGGGACTCTGTCTCAACAACAACGACAAAAAGATGCTGGATTTGGGGATGATTGCTTATGCACCAATACTAATAGAGAATCCATCTGCACTGTCTGTAAAATAACCCAAGGACTTAACAGGAATTAAAATGGGGAAAAGATAGGTGCTCCTAAATGTTTTCACCTGATTCTTGTGGGTAGAAACTTTTATAAGTTAATAAATCTATTGTTCCCTCTGCGTCTATCACTGTTTCAGAAACTTAGTTGGTGGCAGGGTTCTTTTCTCCTCATCACTAAAAGACGTGGGGATCAGTCCAGTGAACTTGAATTTACGTCTTACCTCTACCACGTATTGACTGGCCCAGGGTCATACAGAGAGCTCCTGATAGTGTCTCTTGATTTGAGAATACCTGATGCAGTGAATGTGGGAATTCAGTATCTGTAAGCCATTTAATTTGGAGCGTGGCTTAGTTGCGGCCAACACAGTAAATAGGTGGTACTTTTATTGTCATTTTCATTCCTGTTGTTATCATTATTTGACGATTTCATTGACCGTCAGAATCCAGTTTCAGCAAACTTTTTCATAATTCAGTTTTCCAACCGCCTCCCCTCACTGGTCTCTATTCTTCTTGAATCGTTCTGTCCAGGAGGGAGAATCTTGTGTGTTCTTCTCATCAAGGATTTTTGTCCAAAACCCGTCATTGCGTCACCCTTCCCAGGGTGGGTAGAAGGGGAGGAAGAATACTTCTAAAGTAATTTAGCATAAACTCCGCAGAGTGGTGGGGCTGTGCCTGGCTTCCTGTCGTGGGGCCCAGCTTGTAAGGCTATACCCAGTGAGGTTTTCACTGAGCCAAGAGATGTCATAAACAGCCCTCGGTGTCATAATTTAATAGCAAGTCCCTCCGCGATAAGTCTTCAACTAACACGGACGCTGGCTATCTATCTATCATATGAAGATTCAGACCCTGATGTAATTCAATAATGCTTTCCCTATTATGGGTGCAAACATATGCCTTTTCCTTTTTTGTTTCAGAAGAAATTTCCAGAATGTTAGATTAGAAGAACAAACCGAGGAAATGAAAAATAAAATTGTTTATTGTACGGCTGCCTAAAGATAACCGCTACTATCGTTTTGTTACATTTTCTTCCCCATTTTTCTCAGCACATGCATGATTGCTTTTCCAAAGCAGTGGCTTTGCTGGACAGTTGCTTTGCTTTGCATCCTGATTTTTTTTCTCAATTAAAATAATAATGGTGAACAGTGTTCTTTGTACTGCAATGATGCCGATTATTTATGATGAGCTCGGTAGTACAATAAAATTCATTTCATTTTAGAAAAGAATGAAAGACCTTACCGTGCCTATAACTTTATTTGCTGTTTGCACGCTGTCTAGCAAATGGCATTGCTTTATTGCGCAAAATAAAATCTCTAAGTCTTTTAGTACCAAATGTTCGAGATCGTCGTGAAACAAGTTCTAATTTGGCAATGAATTTGGGAGAGAAAAAAGACTCTCCTTTAGATAACATCGATAGCCTCCTAAAGTACGTATCTGGTTAATATTTTACTTCCTGTCTGTGCCCCTCTCAAAGGGTAACACCCCATAGGAAAAAAAAAAATAATTTATGCATTGAGTTAAAATTAAATAACATTTCATAAAATCTGTAATTGTTAATTTTTCAGCTGCTTTTTTAAAAAAAGCTTTAAATATGGATTGTGTATTTTATTTTCTTAGTAAACTAATGCCTTCACAAATTTAGACTCCATTATTTCATTAAAAAATCAGGAGGAGTTATCTTTAACAAGGCAGGGCTATGATTGACAACCTACCTAGAAAGATTAGGAAATTGGGGGGTGATGTTCCCCGAACCCTCAATTATTGCCTTTGTTCTTACAAGTGTGTTTAAATCTCTTCCTGTTAATTTACAATTTGAAAGGTAGGTGAGGAGAAGAGTTTGAAAAATAGATTACTGTCTTCATTAATACAGGTTTGACCTACAAAGTCTTCACGTACTTAATGATTAAAAACCAAAGTACTAAATAATAAATTATAAGAATTTATAGGAGTCATCATCTTGAAATTAGCTTACTGAATGTTCTTATCATAATAAATCTGAGTGGGTGTCTAATTTAGTGTTAGCTGACTAAAATTATATGTTGCGGGCAGGAAAAAAAAACACACTTTTGTTTGAAGACAAATGCGGTGAGTTTAATCACAGGTGAGCTGAAAGGCACCTATCTGTGCTACGTTCACTTAGCAGAAACTTTGGCAAAAGTGGACGAGGGAAGATCGAATCCACTTTGTAAATCTGGCAGACAATAGCATTTCCCCAAGCACGTCCGTGGGGTGCAGCACAGAGCTGTCTCCCATCAGGTTCCAGAGACTGAGCTAACCTACTGGGGAAGACACGACACGTGCTTGCCCAATTTCAAGTCTGTAGAGATTCCATCATTTTCAGGGTTTAAGGGTGTTTGTGTTCACTGATCGGGTGGAAAAGAGACAGTCACCACCTCTCCCAGCTGCTTCTTTGTGCTCTGGGCATCTATCCACTCAACAGTTATTTACTGGGCTTCCACCCTGGGCCAGCCAGACCCTGCACTAAGCCAGGGAACAGAGGAAGAAACAGGGTTCCGTCCTCACCCTCATGTGACTTAACTCAAAGGCTTTGATGGAAGGCAGACTTGAAAACAAATCAATTAAAGTGAGCTCTGTTTGAGCAAACAGGTGTATGCACAAGGTACCCAAGAGGGGAGTGACTAACTTCACCTGTGCGAGGGAAGGCAGGTGATTGGAAAGTGTCCTCCAGAAAGAGGACAAATACAGAGAAGATGTACCTGGCATACAAAGGCTTGGCATATGGACGGTGTGCAGGGATGTGAGAGAGTCAGTATGACCACTAGAAAGGATACTATTGGGGCAGTAAAGGCCCCAGAACACAGTGATAGAGGCTGGTGATAAGGACTTTGCAGGGACCTCAATGTGAAGGAACTTACAACAATCCGGGACTTAGTTTGTAGGGGAGAGGTACTGAGGCTTTAAAGCAGTGATTAACAGGATGGTAGAGACTTTTATTGAAGAGGAAATGGAACAGATCTCTTTCTGTTACCATGGCAAGAAGGCATATGGGGCGGTGCCTGTGGCCCAAGGAGTAAGGCGCCGGCCCCACATACCAGAGATGGCAGGTTCAAACCCAGCCCTGGCCAAAATCTACAAAAAAAAAAAAAAAAAAAAAGGCATATAATTCAGTGACTGTTCCCCACAAATTTCGTATTTTGTGAAATAAAATAGGAGATACATATATGTGCCTATAATAAGCAGTATACATATTCATGAACACACATATACATACAGATTTAATGTGTTGCTTAAGGACAGTGATACATTATGAGAAAAGCATCATGGGTGATTTTGTCATTGTATAAACATCATAGTACATTTGGACAAACCTACACGACAGAGCTTACCACATACCTAGCCTCTATGGTATAACCCACTCCTTCTTGGCTGTAGAACTGTCTAGTACAGCACTGTGCTGAAGACCATAGGCAGCTGTGACACATGGTAAGTATTTGTGCATCCAAATATAAAAAGGAGCAGTAAAAATTCATCAGCATTACATGTGTCATGTCGGCCAACATGATGTTACGTGGTGTCTGATTGCCCTTAAATAGTTCACACCAAATATGCAAAGAGTTTTGGCAAATCAAGAAAAAAAATGTGAATCTTCCGAAAGAAAAATGAGAAAAGCGTTTTTTTCCAACAGAAAAACTGACAACCATGAAAACATCCTGAACCTTAGTTTAGTTTCTGATTATGGAAATGAAGCAACATTTAGTGCTGCGAAATTGGCAGAAATAAAAAAGACAGACAATGTGTTGGGAGCATGTGAGGTATGAAGGGCATAAAAAAAAGCAGCATTGTCCTGAATCTGGTCTGGAGTAGAACCTTTTTTCCCTGACGTAACTCACAGCCTCCTTCCCGATAAATTGCTTAAGCAATTTTCTGATAAACTTTAATGGGATTAAGACATGTTGTAAGAAATCAGTCACCCATCTACCCAGCTGACTGTCACTCAAGGGACTAGTGACCTTAAACCGAATGTTACTTTCTTTTTGTATCCAGCCCAACGTTGACTATCTTATCATTCTATTTCCCTATGAAATGTCTCCACCAAGAGCGAATCTTTGAATTGATCTTCTAGAGGCCTTTTCCCTGGCAGTAAAATTACAATAAAAATTTGACTTGTGCGTGTAACTAGGTTTTCTAAAAAGCCCATCCTCTACAGGGAAAAAGGAACATCCACTATTTATAGGAGCATAACTTGGTTTTGGTTATTTTGAACAGCAAATTGGCAATTTCAACCCAAATTAAAAAATGGCTTTTGATTAAGTCATTCTCTGCTACGTCAGAAAACATAGAAATACTTGAATAAATGGCCCAGGTCACTTACATAGAAGAATTGCTGACTTTTTTAGCGTGATTTTATATACAAATGTGCATATACATTTGTTTATTTATCCATTTGACTTGTTAAATTCTAAATTCATATCAATATGGTGATGTTTGATTGAATTATAGTTTTTGCATAATTTTAAATACTCTATGGGGGAAAAGGGGAGAAAGAAATTAAAGAGATAGATTTATACACTCATTGTGTATGCATATATATGCATTACATCTGTATATAAGGTTTCCATAATGCTTGTGTGCAATTTTAAATTGCACATGAACTTTACAGCCACCCTGTACATACATACACACCAATTTATGTGTGTATGTATATATGACATATACATATTACAGGTATAACTGTCCATGACATAATGTTGAGTAAGAAATAGCAAATTGCAGAACAATACATGTATTCTTCTTCTTTTTTTTTTTTTTTTTTACAGTTTTTTTGGCCAGGGCTGGGTTTGAACCCACCATCTCCAGCATATGGGGATGGTACCCTACTCCTTTGAGCCACAGATGCATACCCCTATTCTATTTTTTTTTTTAAAAAGAAAGCTGTATATAACACCCAAAGGTTTTGCATGCAATTGCATAAAATAATCACGGCTAAGGTCATGTGCATTAGCTGTGTACTGTGGTAAGTTCAGGACCCAAAGAAGGAGAGAAAAAAGCTTGGGAGTTGAGAAGGGTTTGTGGAGGGGGGAATTTTCTTTTCTTTCTTTTTCCTTTTTTTTTTTTTTCAATGTGCCTCTGTCATGTTTGAATTTTTCCCAACAACATGTACTGTTTGTTTGTTTGTTTTGTTTTTTTGAGACAGAGTGTCACTATGTCACCATCTGTAGAGTGCTGTGGCGTCACAGCTTACAGCAACCTCAAACTCCTGGGCTTAAGTGATTCCCTTGCTTCAACCTCCCAAGTAGCTGGGACTGCAGGCACCCGCTACAACGCCCAGCTGTTTTTTTGTTCCAGTTGTCACTGTTGTTCAGCAGGCCCAGGCTGGGTTCCAACCTGCCAGCCACCATGTATGTGGCCAGTGTCCTAACCACTGAGCCACAGGCACTGAGTGAATATGTACTATTTTTGATATTTAAAAAATATATATATAAGAAGAATAAAGGGCCAAAGATCTGAATTTCACAAACCTAGTTGATGAAGCGGCTCCGGAAGACAGGACCTCTTTAGGCTCCTGTGATCATGTGAGCTGGGGAGGAGACCCGGCCAGCTTTGCAGAGGAGCTGGAGGGACGGGGAAGCCTTCAACTGACCCCATCAACTGTTCGTTACCCACACAGAAAGCTGGGGCTGAGATGCACAAGAAGGGAATGGGGAAAGGCAGGAATGAATTTGCTTTCTCACCCCCTGCTGTTTTCCACCCCTCCCTGCCTCCCTGCGATTTCTAATTAATTAGAAGAAGAGCAATGCCTTCCAGAAAAGAACAGAGCTACCTTTGGGAATCTCGCCAGGAAGAAGCGGGTCTTGTGGTGCAAAGGGAAAGCTTTTTTTTTTTTTAATATTAAAATTTAATTAAAAATGGAATGTGTTAAAACTCAATTTTTGCCATTCACACCCATTCCGGAGGACCAGTTGCTGTTCATCAAACTCCAAGTTCTTTTACCTGTGGCTACAGATTGGATTTTAGAGAAAAGTACCTTTGGATTCAACATCTCAGGCTGGTCCCTAAAACACATGATCTTTTGTGATTCTCTGGGCTTAGGAGAAGGCAGGGTAAAACTACTCAAAAATGTGGGCACGGCCCGCTGTGTTGGAGGTTATAAGCAGTGGCAAACAGAACACTGATGTCTATTGATTGTC
This sequence comes from Galagoides demidoff, assembly GCA_963574575.1. NCBI lineage: Eukaryota > Metazoa > Chordata > Mammalia > Primates > Galagidae > Galagoides > Galagoides demidoff. Next base: position 12,524 of record CAUYQV010043108.1, on the reverse strand, counting down.
ATTTTCAAAGGATAGACAGTGATGGTTGTTGTCGAAGGAAGGAGGTCGATCAGGAAGCAATTTCATGTAACCTACCGTTGAAATTTTTCTTTTCGCTTTTTAAAGGCGGTATTTGCATCTCTTGTTTGTACTCGTAAACGGATAGTCATCAGGTGAACACCCTTTTTCTCTAGCTTGAATGAGAAATCATAATGAACTTTGTGATTTGATGACATATCCTAATAGCTGCAGCAAATTGCTGTCATGACTTAAGCAGCATTTTCATGAGTAAACTTTTCAGCTTATTCTCAGGGAGAAATCGCAATGAATTCCTGCCCACAGGTTGGCGTTATTAACAGTTATATAAACATCTGGGCAGAACTGTGTGATCTGATAGTAGTTCTACTTACATCCTCACCCATATCCTGACATGTAAGTTTCATTAGTTAAGGGATTTTGTCAAATATTTATTTGTCCTATGCTATTGTTTATAATAAACCATTTATACGGTGTGTCAGTTTCACCACAGTTGGTGCTTAATAAATACTTACGAATCAATGAATGGCAAAAGTAATTTGTGAAAGTCATTTATATCCTTTGGATATAATTCCTACTCTGGGCACTTCTGATCCAGTATTTTGAGGCCTCACCTAAGACCTAGTGCATAGTAGACATTCAGGGAAGGTCACAGCAAATTGGCTAGACTTTGATTTATTCATATATTCAAATTCTCTGCCATTCAGACATAAATATAAAGAAAGAAAATGGAACACTTGTCGTGTGTCAAACATTGTTCTTTTTTCTTTTTTTAGATATAGTCTCACTCTGTAGCCCTGAGTAGAGGGCTGTGGAGTCTTAAGTAACCTCAAACTCCTGGGTTTCAAGCAAACCTCTTGCCTCAGCCTCCTACACTACAGGTGCCTGCCACAATGCCTGGCTCATTTTTCTATTTTTAGAAGAAATGGGGTCTTGCTCTTGCTCAGGCTGGTCTTGAACTCCTGAGGTCAGGCGATCCACCTGCCTCGGCCTCCCAGAGTGCTGGATTTACAGATGTGAGCCACTGCCCCTGGTCCAGACATAGTTCTAAGAGGGAAAGATATATAGCCAAAAAAAGAAAAGTCTCTGTCTTTGTAGATCTTCCATTATCATGGGGGAAGATACATCAATTGGCACAGAATAAATATTTAATAAAATTTTAAGTAATGATGACATGCTAAAAAGAAATGTTCTTCCTGTCAATAATGCCAAGTGCACATTCCATAATTCCCTATGACACAGACAGATGCATGGATGTTCCTGAGAAATGTCTGAAGACAAGCTAGGCCAGGTACTTATAGTGACCAAGCTCAGAGAACTTCTCTACTAGGCTTTATTTATCGTCTGTCTACCTGTCCTTCTTACCTATTCATATTTTGTTTCAAATTGTTTTTTGCCTCTTCCTGGTAGTTTATTATTTTTTAACACAAAAACATACACATAAGTGGACAGAGTATAATGAACTCTCATGAACCTATCCTCTGGCTTCAGTAATGATCACGTATGCCAATCTTGTTTTATCCCTGCCCTACCTACTTCCCCCACAACTGATACTTTATAGAAGCCAATCTAAGATAGTATGTCATTATATCCATAGATATTTTATTATAAGTCACTATACATTAAGAGCTCTCCAAAATAATAAGTATAATATCATTGTCATGCTCCCAAAATAACACAAATTATTTAACATCATTATCCATGAAGGACCACATTTTCCAGTTATTTTCCAAATATGTGTATTGTAAATGTCACTTTTTATTTGTATATTTGAATTCTTGTTTTTTTTCCCTTTAACTCATTTCTTTTTTTTGATTTTTGAAAAGTTGGTTGAACCCTTGTGCTCTTAAAAAAAATCTAGAGATTGTTGAGGTAGATAAAGAAGAAAAGAAATTAAATATACCATATTTCTGTGTTCCTACATTTTCTAGTCAAGGTTGTAATGTCCGGTGCAAGGCTAGAATTGCTTTTTGATAGTAAACATTTGAGAAAAATCTGATCCCTGTTGGTTTGGATAATCGTATTAGGGTTCTACAGAGAAATAACCAATACTACATATATACACACTATATACATATTCATGTGTATATATCTCTACATATCTTTATATATATCCATGTATTTCTCTGTATGCAATCTACGTGTGTGTGTGTGTGTGTGTGTGTGAGTATATATAAAGGGATTTATTATGAGGGATTAACTCAGGATTATGGAGACTAAGACGTCCATAGCAAGGACAAGCCCTGGTATAGCTCCAGTCCCTGTATGAAGACGTGAGAAGCAGGAGAGCCAGTGGTGTAAGTTCTATTCTAAGTCGACATCTGAGTTCAAGGGCAGGAGAAGACCAGTGTCCCAGCTCGAAGATAGGCAAAGAGAGCCAGTTCTTTCTTGCTCACTCTTTTATTTTATTCAGGCCTCCAGTAGATTAGATGAAGCCATCCCCACTGGTAGGACATTCTGCTTTATTAATTTCCTGATTCATGTTGTAGTATTATCCAGAAATACGTTCAAGGAGCACCCCAAAATAATGTTTAACCACATATCTGGGCATCCCATGGCCCAGTCAAGTTGACACAAAATTAACCATCACAGTAGCGATGTTGAGTGAGTTTTAACTTGGAAATAATGAGTAGACACTCTTAGTATATATTGTCCTTTGTAGATTTTTTTTTTTAATTAAAGAGGCATCTAAAAAATCTCTCAGCCAAGTGGTCTTAACTGTGGACCTTGATGAAGGGCACCGGGAATCCTAGAATCTTCTGAAATCATATGCAGCATTCTATTCCCTCAGTGCTTTTCTGAAAAGAGGTTCTTATCTTTCATCTTCTAAGTGGGTCATTAGGAAAGTTTTGAGATACACAAAAATCAAGAAACTTAAACTCCGTGTGGACAGAAACAAATGAAGCCCTCCCAGCAATACCAATAAGCGGGACAAGTTGAAGCTTGCATGAGTGAAGCAGAAGGGAGGTTGTTGACTGTGTTTCTTGTAAGTGAAATTATGAGTCATAACACAGTCTGTCTCAAAAGTGTCCGACATAGCCTCTAAGGGGCTTGTTGGCTGAGTTGGTATCACTGTCTGAAGTTGTCACTGGGCCTCATGATCTTTCAGCTTTGTGGGGGAATCTCCCAAATGCAACCTGTAAGTCTGTTTCATTCACTCCATGTCCCTGGAGCCCAGCCCAGTGCCTTACACATAGCTAGTACTCAGTGAATATCTGCTAAGCCAACAAACCAACAAACGAAGACATTCATTAATGGTCACTGTGTGTCTTTTCTATTGCTCCATAAACAGAACATTGGGTTGAGTGATGGCCCTCAAAAAGAGTTCTCCACATCCTACAAATGTTATCATGTAATAGGTGGGCTTCGGAGAGCTTCCTTACCTTACGGTGTTTTCCAGTGTCTCGGTGCTGTGTGTGTGTCTGTACTTCGTTGCTTTCTATGACAGTCTAGGATTCAACAACGCTCTGCCATGTCTGTGCCACATAACCTGTCCCCAGTCTTACCCCATTGTGTGCCGTTGTGAGGTCACTTCCTGTCATCAGTGTAGACTTTTGGGTGTGCGAGTATCATGACTGGGAGGATTTGGGCTTCCTAATGCAAGGCTGGGCTCAGAATGTGGTCAACAGGCACAGCTCTGGGATGCCCTATTAGCGCAGGGTCTGACTCATAGGAGATGATCACTGAATCTTTCATAAATAAAGCTGTGCAGTTATTTCTCTCCAGCTCTGTTTTGTAAAACTAATACTTTAATATGATAAAAAAAAAAAAAAGAAAAAAAGAAGAAAACCCTACCTGTTAAAGTGCTGAAGATCACACGTACATTCAGATGGATGCATGGGATTGGACTTAGGATCCAATCAGATTTTCTTTTTTACTTCCCCTCTTCCTCTGTTCTTTCCTATTTCTCTCCTTTCTCCAACTTTTATTTCTTGCCCATAAATGACCTAACATAGCTTGCAAGAGACTCACTGAATAACTAACTTCTTTAAGAGAAGCACATCAGGGTGGAAGGACAAGTAGGGAACAACACTTAGGCAGATCTTTACACCTCAGCTGAATCCGATTCACATCCGGGTCTTCCTCTTCCTGACTGAGGCTTTCGACAGTTTTCAAATGTTCCCTGAACCTGTTTCCTCTGCCGCAAAATGGCAATACAAATGTGTATTTCCTAAGATCACTGTGAGCATGAATCGAGGCAAGATAACGTAGAGTGAAAAGAAATGTGCGTGGCCTCTAATGGGAACTCAAGGAATCCAAATCAATGTATCCATTATCATTTTGTTTTTAATAATAATGGTTTTTGAAATCCAAAAGTGCTAGTTTTCCATGCTGAAAAGCAAACACAACTGTATCATTCACCACTTCCGTGAGTCAAAAACACACTGAGTTGCTCCAACATGCACGTTCTGGTTGGAAGAGCTGAGTTCTTCAGAGCAAGGAAATAACTTGATCACTCTGGCTTCTATGACAGAGATTCCCCATCTAGCCTCTGGATGAACTTAATACTTGAGTTCCGAAAACACCCAAGAACCATTCTGTCCCTCTCCATAGCAGTGACGTAAATCAGAGCCTGCAGTTTTACAAATTCCACACTGTGTCCCCAAGTGTGTCCTGCAGGGAGCCACATCAGAGTTCCAAAGGGTCATTTCACCCTTCCTCTCTTTGGGGCCCTGAGACATGATTAACTTGCAATAATGGTGACTCTGTCATTAAAGGAGGGCTGTGGCAAGGGAAAAAACATTGACACTGATCAAGACATTCTACGCTGTCTTTTTCTTGTGCATCAGCTGTGTGGGCCCCTCTTGTTCCTCTGTCCTTCGGGTTAGTAAAACCAAGACCAGTTCCTGAAGCTATGAGCTATCAATAAAAGTTAATGTACCGCGGGAAATTGGAAAGGGAACAAAATCACTTAAGTGTTCAGGGCCACCAGGGCACTGACGCATCTCCCCGGTGAGCTGGTCGGCTGCTGGTAGTGTTTCTGTTGCCCTGGCTTGCAACTTAGCATGATTCCTCTAAGTAAATGGCAGCTCACTCAAATCAAGGACGTTGGCAGTAAACCAGGAATACACTGTTCCCAGCATGGGCTCTCCAGGGAAGTGGGGACAGTCTGTAATGGATCTTGAGGTAGGAGCATATCCAAATTACTGGCCTTTCCAGTGTTTCTTCAAATAGTTGGGTCAGTAGGTGGCCCTGCTCAGAGGCCAGGCTTGCACCATCAGCGCTGGAGAGCAAACTCTTTCCTTGGTCTCAAGACATCTTTCCCTGGGCCACAGGCCTCATAAATGTTGAGGCCAAAAGGTTTCAAATGTGTGATTCTTCATGAAGGTGCCTACCGCAGGCTGGGCCCAGTCTTGACTCTGAGCTCATTGTGGAAGGAGAAGGCTTCAGGTTCAAAGAATAGCTTGCTGACATGATGAACTTGGCACTTTGAAGATGGCTAATGATGAGAAGATGTGGGTCAAGGACAAGAGAAGTGGAGAGGATTAGACAAGGCTTCCTGGCATCCTGATCATGGGTGTAAAGCCAGGTCTTTAGGTACCAAGGGAAATTGAACATCTCTCCTGAGTTAAGAGGAAAAAAAAAAAAAAGAATGCCCTCTCCATAAATTTTCATCTAGTTGCTACTTTATGTGTGTGTTTGGTTAGGCACAATCTTTTACCTATATTGTCTCACTCCCCAGATTCTTCATAATTTGCAGTTACTATGGTTTCTAATTTACAGATAGGGAAATTGAGACGAAGAGAAAAGTGAGTTTTCTTAAAGTCTTAGAGTTCACAGCTGGAAGGCCATGAACTGTACCTTGTAGAAATACATTTTTCGTTGCAGTACTTTCCTGAGAAAGTATTGGAATACTCTATCCAGGCAAACATAAAAGATGTAAAGACTCCATCCTTTTTATGGCTGAATAATATTCCATGATGCATATATACCACGATTTGTTGATCCATTCATGGGCTGATGGACATTTGGGTTGCTTCCATGACTTGGCAATTATAAATTGAGCTGCAGTGTACTCAATACTAATATGAAACCAATAAATGAACAATTCCATGCTCATTCCATTCCTCCCTCCTCTGAGGGAGGGCATTTGGTGGGATCTCACCTAATGGGCACCATGCGTGGGTGTATCCCGCACCCCTGGGTGAGGGGCTCATTTACAACTAGAACTTTACCTTGGAAGTGAGAACAATGTATTCTAAATATCCGTACCCTCATATTAATTTGAAATTTAGAAAATAAATTTTTCAGACTGTCAATCTGGGGCCCTTTCCCACCTCCTCACTGCCTCTATGACATGAATCCACTACATGCACGCTAGGCTAGTTCCAACCAAAAAGAACGACCATACCAGGAGTCGTGAGAATGTGGAAGAAATACTCCTGCTGGTGGGGATGTGAAATAGCACCACCCCCTTAGGTAATCTTTCGCCAGTTCCTTAAAAAGCTAAACACACTCCCATCCTATGACCCAGTGATTCTATTGCTAAGAATCCACCAAAGAGAAATGGAAACGAATGTGTGTTCCAGGGCTTGTCCACGAATGTTCAAAGCAGCATCATTTGTGAGACACAAGCAGTGAGAACAACCAAATGTCCATCAACCCATACGTGGACAAACAAATCTGGTCTGTTACTCAGGGACAAAAAGGAAATTCGCACTGGTACCATTAATAATAAGGACAGATTTCAGAAACGTGCTCCATGAAAGAGGCCAGTCACTAGGGACCACCCAACATGTGATACCTTTTCTATGAAATTTCTGGAAAAGGTGAACCTGTGGAGACAGGAGGTAGACGATGGTTGCCTTGAGTTGGGGGGTTCCTTAGCAACAGGCTGAGGGGACCTTGAGGGTGGAGAAAATGTGCTCAGACTAAATTGTGGGGTCAGTTGCACAGGTGGATACATTTACTAAAAATCACCAAACTGAACACTCAACAATGGTTAAATCATGTGGCATGAACGTTATACTTCAATAAAGGTGTGAATAAATGAATTCCAGGATGAGTGAGTCAGCTGACCGCCCCAACAGCTGCAGGAACGTAGACAGACTTTTCTCTCGTTGTACGTAATAAGCCAAATTCTGGCAGTTTCTGTCCGCCAGTTTAGTTTTTGTTGTTGTTGTTGTTGTTTTACAGTTTTTGGCCGTGGCTGGGTTTAACCCGCCACCTTTGGCATATGGGGCCGGTGCCCTACTCCTTTGAGCCCCAGGCATCACCCCCCTTTTTTTTTAGTTTTTTTTTTTTTTTCTGTCTGCCAGTTTAGCAGAAATTGCTCTGATATTAATAGGAGAAGAGGCGCTTAGCGCCGATCCTGATGGGAACATTCCTAGGTACTGACTCACTGTGTATATCGAAATCCACTCATCCTATACCCTGGAAAAGTGACAATTAGGGGTCTATGTGGAGAGAAAGGAGCTGTGGCTTGTCTGGTGCCCCTGTCACCTGGGTCTCCCGTGGATTTTTAGTCTATCTTTGCATGTTTAAAAAATTCATACTTTTTCTTTTCCAAAACATCACACCTGCATATAGACAGAGACCCACAAACATACAACTTGTAAAAAGCCAGGCATCCAAGTTTTTAAGGAAGGAAAATGACCCCCTGATCCCGTCGCTCAGAGACAGCCACTGTAAATATGTTTATTTCCATCACTTTAGATTACAGTGGCTTAGAATGTCATTATCTGTACACGAGTATAGACAAGCAAAATTATAAGTAAGTTTGGGTCAACTGTCAGCTGTCTTAGTAGGACCCTGCCTGTGTTGGGTGAGGTCTAAGCCTGCCTGGGTCTCCAGTTAGCCAGTCAAGACAGGGCTGTACCCTGGCACCGGGGTGGAAGAAAGGCACTTGGGGATAGGAGGAGATTCAGGAAAGCCCAAGCATTTCATCACCCAAGTCTGGTCAATTGAAATGGCCGAGGTGGTGCGTTAAAAGGATCTGGAAGCTGTAATGTGGCACTTTGGGAAAGGATGTCAGGATAGGTCACTGATTCCATTGCATTTCTGTGGCATCCCCTCGCGCTGTCTGAAATGAACAAGAGCTGCTGAGTGGCAAATTTCTGTTTTCTAAACAACCATGGAGCTTACCCCAGATAGCCTCTTAGCAGGGCCCGTGGAGGACAGACTCGCCTTTGCCTTGGAAGTGAGTTTGGGTGCACACGTTTATTTTCATCTTATTCACAAGCTCCCTTTTCTAAATAATGGAGGGGCCCGCACATTTGGAGAACAGCATTTATCATGTAAGTCGCTGCCTCAGGAATCTGTGTTTATGTGGCTTAAAGGTTTTGAAAGCTGAGTGACACAGATCAAAGTCTTCCCCACTGATCTGTCTTCCAGGCCTCAAGGGGGCTTCTTACGTCAGCTACAAACCATTGATCAAAGTATCTATCTGTCAGCTGTCTGTATGTAAGACCAGACCTAAGTGCTTTGACAGGGCATGACTTAAACATCAAACAAGAGGGGGAAAATTCCTTTACTTCACTTAAACCTGAGGCTCTGGATAGCAGGAGATCAGCTTCCTCAAAGTCGTCTAGATACACATCCAGGACTCTGGCTGATGATTCAATTTCTCTTCCACTAAATATGTAGACCCACGTTATGTCTGTCCGTCCTAAGAATCATAAGCTTTTTTAAACTGTAGAATCACACGGGTCCATTAACGGGCATTTCATCTGACCCTCCCATTTGACAGATGGGAAAGCTAAGGCCCAAGCGTGAGCAACTTACCACCGTCCTGATGGCCAGAACAGACACAGCTGTCTCCTGATTCAAGAATCAGAGCTCATTTTTCTGTGTCAGATTGCTTCCGTATCTTAAAAAAAAAAAATCTGATCTTATAAATGTATAATTCTCCTTCCTCTTTTCCCCCCCTCACTCCAACCAATTTAATCAGCCCTTTGAAATCTGGAACTGTCTGCCCAATTCTGGCTGAGGACAACCTGTAGAGCAGGCATTCTCAAACTACGGCCCACGGCCCACCTAGGACATTTATCCAGCACGCCAGGTGTTTTTGCCACCGCTGCTTGTCCTGCTTAGCAGCCCACTCATCTGGGAGCCTGCAGTCCAGCCCTCCAATGGTCTGAGGGACAGTGAACTGGTCCCCTGTTTAAAAAGTTTGAGGACCCCTGCTCTAGAGTCCCAGGGGTCTCACCGGCTAAGGTCCCATAGACTCCTGGGTGTGGTTAATTCTCCCAAGGAAATTAATTCCAAGGTAAAACAGTTTAAAAACCGATCCCCAGTTACACCTAGGAGTGTGTCAGTGCATGTTGGTTGAGTGTCAAGTGGATGAACAAATGACAGTCCACACTGAATGTACGTAGTAATAATTCCCAGCATTCCTGCAGCAGCGGCTGCTGCATCCTCTTTTTTTTCTTTTTTTTTTTTTTATAAATGAGGCAGCCAGCAATAATAACCTTCAGCCCAGCTGCTGTCGTAAGACAGGAAGAGAGGGCCTTTCTTCCCCACTGGCTTTGTCCTTGTTCTCGTAACCTGTACGCACTGCTGAACTTCCTGAATAACCGTGTCACAGTGGCAGGAGGAGGGAGTCGCCTGAGCTTGCGCCTGGATGCCTGAATCAAAACCTCCTTACAATGTTTGCAAAGCACCGGGGAACTGCTCAATGGTTGGCACAGGCTTTGATGAAGTCCACAGCTGTGCCCACCACAGTTTCCGATGCTTCTGCACCTGGGTGGTCCAAGGTGCGTCCTGAAAGCCACAGGTGACTGACAGCCTCCAAGGAGCCAGCTCTCACCCTTGGGGGACTCTGATGCTTTGCTAACAGTCTCAACCCCAAATTGAGGTTTACCAGGAAACAGACCAGGAGGCAGGCTCTGGAGAAATGGCTCTGACCAGGTTGCCCCGGCTACTCCTTCCTGGCCCCTTGACGTGTTTTCTCCCAGTCATGTCTTGGGGACAGCCTGGCTGTGCCTTTGCAGCAGATTCCCAGAGACTGCTTTTGAAAGACCAGCCAAGGAGGAATCTGTAGCTCATGGCACAAATCACTGTCAACCCTTCTAGCCCAAGTTTGAAGGGTGTCAGATGTTCTGTTGTATACCTGATGGGGAAATTATAAGGAAAGAAGGTAGGCTCTTCTGTTACAATTTGCAAGTACTTTCAGAGACAGTGCCATGCGGTGGTAATAGCACAACTCCAGGGTCAGGCTGCCTGAGTCCGAATTCCAGCTCCACCATTACCAAGGTCTCTGAAAGAGCTCAGGAAAATTGGCTTCTTTTCTTTAAGTCTCAGTTTTCTCTTAAGTAAAATTGGGATCATGAAAAAATGTCAGGGAGGCCAGGCAAGGTGGCTCACACCCATAATCTTAGCACTTTGGGAGGTCCAGGCAGGAAGACCACTCGCGTCCAGGAATTCAAGACCAGCCTGGACAACAGAGTGAGATCCCATCTCTGTAAGAACCTGAAGAATAATAATCATTACCCAGACATGGTGATGTGTGGGTTGCTGTGAGCTATGATGACACCAGGGTGGCAGAGTGAGACTCTATCTTAAAAAGAGAGAGAGAGAGAGAGAGAGAGAGGAAGAAGAAAGAAAGAAGAGAGGGAAAAGAGGCTTGGTGCCTGTGGCTCAATTGGCTAAGGCGCCAGCCATGTACACCTAAGGTGGCGGGTTCATATCTCCAGCCCGGGCCCGCCAAACAACAATGATGGCTGCAACCAAAAAATGGCTGGGCGTTGTGGCCGGCGCCTATGGTCCCGGCTACTTGGGAGGCGGAGGCAGTAGACTCGCTTGAGCCCAGGAGTTGGAGGTTGCTATGAGCTGTGATGCCATGGCCCTCTACCCAGGGGGATAGCTTGAGGGTCTGTCTCAAAAAATAAAATAAAATAAAATAAAATAAAAGAAAATAAAATTCTGCCCAGTTTTGACACAAGTGGCTTTTTAAGATACTCCCCCTGACTATTGGGCTGTTACTTTCAGCACTGTGCTCAATCGTCCTTTTCAAACTTGTGCTCTGCAAGGCTATCTGCCCTTCCCTGAGGCCATGTCGGGGTAAAAAGGTTAAATCTAACACAGTTGTCCACAGCACCTTTCAGTCTTTGTGACTGCTACCAAAAGCCTCAAATTGCCACAATACGGGGAGGCCCTTCGTGTGGTCAACATTTCTGTTCCTAATTATGACACACACACCACTCACTAAGAAAGAGCGTTTCTTTAAAGGCCCAAGATAAGCACATGGTTTCCAATCAGCAGCTATACCGACCACAGATTCATTTCAAGAAAATATTTTATACTACATATATCGCATTGGGTACTAAGGCAATTTTCTAACCAAGACATTGTCCATTTCCTCTTAAGGACGTCCACATGTGCATTGTCAGTGTGGCCTTTAATCTCATCTGTGCATTGACATGTCCAACTGATTGTCCTTCAGTAACAAAGGCCTCTGCATGTTCAATACAAACACACACACTACCTTCCCAAACAGGTGAACTAATTTTGAAATACTAAATTATTTCAAGTTTAAAAAAATATATACAAAATTATCCAATGTCAAAATCATTTATTAATAATGAGGACTATTAGGAGTATACAAATACTAAGCAAGTTGGGTCTCCCACCATCCCCAATTCTGCACTGAGCTAACCAGTCTACCCAGCGTGAACAGTGGCACATTAAGTTCAGATTCTAAGCCCTGAGGGCAGTCACAGCAGATGCCTTCAGCCTACGTGGAAGGGCATCTGAAACTTCCTCAGTTCTCAAACAGGCGATGGTATGCCGCATCTTTCTGCCTGAGGGTATAATAAAGGGTAAGACTTGAGAGTTTAATATCCCAGCTTCTTTGCCATTTGGTTGAGCAAATCAGAGGGTCCCCAGCAGGAGCATAACCCCACTCACCATCTTCCCTTCGTTTGCTTTCCTGTCTGACTTCCCAACTTTCATCTTTCCTGGTATCAACTCCTTGTTAGCCAGCAGTTTGTTCCAATTCTAGTCTCAAGGTCTAGAAAAGTTGGGAAAACTCAAACTGAGATAGCCACTTAACCTCCGAGGATCGTCCCTGGCCCAAGCATTCCAACATCTCATGTTGATAATTGGCTTTCCTTGGGCTCGGACACAGCAAAATCTCACAGGACTCCTCCTTGCCTGCAAGGATAGTTTCTAGAGTTCCTCACAATCACTTGTCTTTGGCATGGAGATTAGCTTTCTGGGTGTCAGGCTCAAACATCAAAATAGTAGGTGATGGTGACTTGTGCAAGAACAGTACAGCCTCCCTACTGTACTGAGAGTCAAATATAAGAACTGCAGAAAACTCCCACCTGTGACAAATGAAAACCTGATACTGTCTCATGAAATAAACAAAGTAACCTAAGATCTTGAAAAAAAAATACTTCATTTTATATGGAAATAACCTCGAATAGCCAAGACATTACTCAGGAATAAAAACAAAGCAGGAGGAATCATGCTACCAGACCTCAGACTATACTACAAATCCATAGTGATCAAAACAGCATGGTACTGGCACAAAAATAGAGAGGTAGATGTATGGAACAGAATAGAGA
>CAUYQV010043106.1:0-20511 GCA_963574575.1 Galagoides demidoff | reverse complement strand
GTAGAGTGCCATGGCATCACAGCTCATAGCAACCTCCAACTCCTGGGCTCAAGCGAGTCTCCTGCCTCCGCCTCCCAAGTAGCTGGGACCACAGGCACCCACCACAACGCCCAGCCATTTTTTGGTTGCAGCCATCATTGTTGTTTGGTGGGCCCGGGATGGGGATACAAACCCGCCACCTTAGGTGTACGTGGCTGGCGCCTTAGCCGATTGAGCCACAGGCGCCGAGCCAATATTACTGCTTCTTAACCTCTATTCCAGAAGGGGCTCTGGGATGAAATCTTTAAAGACTTTGGGCAGCTCTGCATTGGAAAAGTGTAATTATACCTTTAAACCTAAAATATCTTAGTCATTCAGGTGTTAAGACCGAGAAACTATCCCACCTCCTGTCAGTTTGTTGAAAAGAAATGATCTGCTGAATATCAGTGTAGAAAAAACACTGAATAGTGTTCACCATGCGTGCTGCTGTGCTCCACTCACATAACGGGAACAACAACATCTGCTCTGGAAATTCCATTCTTGGTACTTACTACGATGTCACACAATAGGTGCTCAACAAAAATTTGTTGAAGAAATGGGAGTAGAGATGTTGCCTTAGCCTCGGCGCCTATAGCTCAGCGGCTAGGCACCAGCCACATACACCGGAGCTGGCAGGTTTGAATCCAGCCCAGGCCTGCCAAACAACAATGACAACTGCAACCAAAAAATAGCTGGGTGTTGTGTTGGGCACTGGCTACTTGGGAGGCTGAGGCAAGAGAATTGCTTGAGCCCAGGAGTTTGAGGTTGCTGCGAGCTGTGATACCACAGCACTCTACTCAGGGTGGCAGCTTGAGACTCTGTCTCAAAAAAAAAAAAAAAAAAGAAATGTTACCTTGATCTTTTCCCGAAGTATGACTAAATTTATAGAATTATATATAAAATTTGAACACATGTAAGTGTGTATGTACATATGTATGTATATATATAATTCATTGAGGTAAAAATTCTTAACATCATCTTGGTCCTCTTATGTGTCCCAAATAAGAAGAAAAGGCAGAAACATTAAGAACGGAAACAATACCCTCCTCTTTCTCATATTCCATCAGGGATAGTTCCTCAGGTTGCAGCCTTGGCTAGAGATGTTGCTCCTCCCCCAGGAGGGCACTATGACATGGAATCGGTTTCAGAAAGAGAAATATAGCCCTGAACTGGTTTACTTATTATTTTTGCTTGCAACAAAAAGCTGAAAACTGCAAAATGTTATCAGAGAAGTCTGCTAAAATAAATCCAGAGTCCAAACAAATCAGTGAACCATACCCAGAAGGTTTATTACTGGAATCACCTTAGTCTTGCTGCTGCCCAGTGGACTGCAGCAGGAAACAAGATAGGGAGAAATTCTGCGAGGACATCTCCAAATAAAATACGGTGTGTGTATCTGTCCTTTCTCTGTATCTATGACACAAGAAAATTCTCCTGTACAGGCAAATGCATCTGAAGCATCTATTTGGTGAGAATAGAAAGAAATCCAGCTGCCAGGAACACCCTGCAATTCCATTTGTCAGCTCTCTTTCTCCTGAGAAATGACCCTGTACCACCCCCATCTCACGGAGAACCAGAATCCTGATGGGATTCCCACTTCCTGAGTAAACCATACACACTCCTCTAAGAACCGTGGCTCCGGACACACTGTAATCACTGTCCGTTTACTTACCCAGGATACTTTCCAATAAAAGATCTCAATTTTTACTTGAGAAAAAATTGTGCAGGACCATATGTACTTTTCATTTAGGGTAGTAAAACTATCCACCTACAGATCAAACTTGATATTCTATCAACCAAACCTGTAACCAGCCTGCAAATGTAAATCAGCTCTACATGTAGCTGGCCATTAAACACAAATTTAGGATTTCTTAGGAGAAGGAATCCAATTTAGTTAGAGCATTAAATTTGTGCTTTTTTTCCCCTCTGAGAGAGTAATATAATTGAATTCTGTCCATCCCAGCAGATCAGCGCTGCTCATCATCTTTGCCCAGCAATCATGTTTGTAAAGGCCAGAGAAGGCAGTACTAATACTTCTCCAGGACAAGCACTGAGTTAAATATCAGCTGAGGAGAATGAGTTCAACCAACCAGACAGCAACTCAGGCACCATGAAACTGGATTTGGGGAGGCTGGTGTGTGCTGGAGGGGAGAGGCGGCTGACTACCCTCCACCAGTGACTGCTCTTGCCCTCAGCTGACACTGCCTTTCCAGATGGCCTCTCCAACCACCACTAGATCATTTAAAATAAAGACATCATCTAGTTTTTCATTCAGAAATATGTACACTGAGGCAAAATAAAAGAAAAAAACCATACTGATACAATCACATGATCAATCAAATGTTGCTTAAACCCACAGGCACATTTGTGCCACTGTCTCTCTTTTAAAGAGTAAATAAAAAAAAATAATAATAAAAAAACCCACCATGCTCTGTTGTAATAAAATAGGGATAACTGCTTTAAATGAAATGCAACAAGTGGACCTTGCAACGTGATCAAAATCCACCCCAGGCCTTTTCTAAATTCCAAATACAGCTAGAATCCCTCCTTAACAATATTTGATAAGAAATATTTAACACTTTTCATGCACTTCCTGTAATTACACATTTATAACAAAATGTGAATTCACTAGCCAGCCAAACCAAAATGTTTCATATTACTCTTAGATTGCAACCCTTGCTGCTGAAATACAGTATACTAAAAATGAAATAACTTTTCCATTTTAATGTGGTTATAAGCTTCCTGCTAGGCAGCAACCTAATTGAGACTTTTGATGTTAGCCTTTTTAAGACCTGCTATTCTTCATCATCTGCAGAGTATTTTAACTATAGATCTCTTATAGTCTTCCCCAAGTTGACAGAGGGAAAGGGGAGGGTTGGGAAGGGGAAGGCTACTTTATCAAAGTCAGTGGGAATACAAGGTATTAATTATGTTAAATGAAGAAATATGGGCATTTGGTTACATTTGTGGGTCAGAAATATTTTAATCTGTCGCTGCCAGCCAGCTGCCTTTCCCTGACCAACCCCCCCACACCCTCCTGCATTTCTATCAGCTGTGGGAACACATCAAAGCTCTAAAATGTGAAGAAAGCCACTACCATTAGAGCCTTCCCCATCCCAAACACCCCCCTCTTCAAGGTCACAGTTTTAACTAGAGTGACCATAGTGTTATCCACTACGATCTGTAATGAGGCCATAACCTTTTTTATATTTGAGAGGTATAGATGTTAGAAAAATTGGTAAACCATCAGCCCTAGGCTCAACCCCCCCCCCAAAAAAAACCTCCAAAACCCTAGTAAATGGAAAATAAAGCTTTTGTGAAATTTAGAAAAGAAAACAAATGGTGTACTCAATTGCTCCCAGTCAAAGCAAAGTTGGATCACACAGATGCAGCTGACTTTTAAGCTTTGCTAAGTCTGCCAAGCACACTGTGCAGGGGCACAGTTACAGGGGGGGAAACAGTTGTCTGCCATGATGCCCAAACAAGTTTCATTAAAGCAACGCTTGGAAACGCTGTATGGTCACAGTTAGGAAAGGCAACAGCAATCACTATTGAGAAATAGTCACTTTCTGACTAGTGTAGGGACTTTTACAAGGTCACTAGCAAAATTTAAAAAGCCACTCACATTATTTTTATAAAGTTTTTCTGATCAAGGAATCAGATAATGTGTTAAGAAGTCAGAATTCTGCAAAACAATAACCACCCTGCTTCAGATAATAAAAAAAGCCAACTTTTTGTGAAAGTTATTTCCCTACACTTAATTTATATTTTAAATCTGGTAGCATGTAAAGATTTTGGATAAATACATTTATAGATGATTTTATTTTTAATATTTATCTAAATCGAAGATAATTACCATTTTTTCCCCTCCTACTTCATTACAGAAAATCCTCGAAGGAATTAATTTACATATTTGTGGATATGAATTCAAAGAAATTAATCTTTTGCATATAATACATAGGCAAAAGAATTGAGGATTGAATTTTGAGATTCCTATGGTAGTATTTTTAAATAGGAACTAATCAGAAGGAAGTATAGATAATCCAGATTTGTCTGTACAGTACACTAAAGGGAGAGGAACATCTTTTAGGCAAAAATAAAACAAACAAAAGACAACACAGGACTGAAAGGAAAAGATAAAGGGCCTTCCTCTCCAGGTCTCTGAAAAGGTGAAGTAAGGGCCTTTTCACTACTATTGACTCATTTTGACCTAATCAAACCTTTGCATTTCAACGTAGTTCTCTTCCCTCCTCAAAGATGTTTAAAATGCACAAGATTTCTGTATGAAGATACGTAAGCTGCCTGTAGTTTTTGCAATCTTAACACTTCAATAAAAATGCCTACATCATGGATCAGGCTTACCAACTGGTTTTAAGTCAGGAATCAAAGGATTGAGAAGCACGTTCACCTGAAATCACCTTGCAATTTTCTTCCTCATTTCACATACTACTTCTTAGGGGGGAAAAAAGGAAATTTTACTTTTGCTGATAGTTAATTGTTGTTAGAGATAACATCTCACCCAGCACAAGCAATTTAACACTAAACCAAACAAAACCTCTCAGAACTGATTCTGGGCATACTGCTTTTGATATCAAACCATAGCAATGTTCAATTTCGAAAATAAGCAGAGGTAAACATATCGACTTTCTGCTCCTATGTGTAATTCTGATAATCAAAGACAAAAAACAAAAATCCTAACTGAGATGGTGAAGACTATAATTCTACTCTTACTTCAAAGGAGGACATTTATTAATATATAGGTATTCATTAAGTTTATCCTTGAAATGAGAAAATTATGATTACATATATTTTTATATGTTAATGTTGAAATTGTGTCAAGAAAATATGCAAGCCAATTATAAATAATATCCCTTTATATACACATAAGAAAACAGATTTCTGAATCAAATCTTATGAATTTCATATCATATTTCTGAGCTTTTGGCATTTTTGTTATTTGCTAATTTTTGTATTTCAGTTAGCATTTATTAAACATTTAAGACTTCCATTTTAAACAAATGTGGTCAGTCTAGTCTGGCTTTTCCAAAGATATTTAAATCAAATTCCATCACTGGAACTTTCTTACTGTGTCTCCTGTACTATTCCTCTCTCCCGTTAAATAAGTATTAGGAACAGTCAACCAGCTGTTTGTGCAACTTGAATTTTATTGTTAAAACATAGGTGTTGAAATTGTTTAAAAGTCTGCTTAAAGGTAGCTTAATATTTGATGCAGTATTAATGCAATCTGTCTAATCTCAGTTAAAGATTCACTACCAAAATTCCCAAGAACTATGATTGTTACATAAATTCGGTTAAATACTTTTGGAAAAGGTACTAGCCAAGAATCCCCAACAACAACAACAGAAAAGATTCAGAGATTTGCTTTAACTACATTAAAATAGCTGATGTTGGGTCAGAGCAAAAAACAAACACTAATCACAAGGCAGGCACATACTCTATCTCTCTTTCTAAAAGAAGACTGAAATGTGAGAAAAACATGCCAAAAAAGGCACAAGTCCTTGACGTTACATGACATCTGATGGGTAAAGAATAAGAGATCCTTTCCCAGATTTTGAAGGACAACAAAATAAATCCTTCCACCAATGTAGAATAAATATCATAGTATAAAGAAAATATCCATGCTTAAATAAAACTTTAGGTGATTGAAACTGACTAGCATTTTACAATATTAATGCTAATGGTTCATCACAGTCTTGTATGCATGTTTAACAGCTCCCATTAAAAAAAAAAAAAGAGTTGTATACAGGAAGGAGAAGTGAACGGAAAACCAAAGTCATACACAGAATAGGGAGCGGACAGATACCAAATCAGTCAGAAATACACAACAGCAGTTTCCAATGCTGGGTCAGGAAATAAGGTAGTTAGAGAAAAGTTGCAATCTAAAGAGAAAACACTTTTAGGAAATGGCAAAATTAAAACAGAAGTAGATATGTAAAATAGATGAATGAAGACAAGGTCTTCCTGCACCAAGGGAGTTGTTTAGGAGAAACAGTGTCCGTTTGTGGCCAGCGATAATACTTTCCATTCAATAGAGTTTGCAGCTTGCTGATTCATATGATTGCAGGCTGGCGCCCTGCTGGCGAGCCTCTCCACTGAAATTAAATCCACTCTCTTCAGTTATAAATTATAATGCTCTATAAACAACACTCCCATTGGGAATGGGGCTGGGGGGAAAGACAGGGAGAGAGAGGAAGAGAAGAAGAGAGAAGAGTGAAAAAAAAGAGGGGGGAGAGAAAGAGCCAGAGAGGGAGAGCGTTTTTTTGCATAGTCCACTCACTGTTTAATGTCCTGCTCTTCTGCAACAAACAAGGGGAGTAAGTCTTCCGCAGATAGCACTCCTGCTGTAATTCATACACTGTTTGATGTAGAGCCCAGAAAGGAAAGTGGGATAGTAATGTGAGTCTAAGAGGAAAAGCACTTAGAAATCAATGAGTATGCAAGAAGAGGAAAAGATTAAATAGATTTTATACCTGGATTTTTCAAATATATTATTGGATCCCTCTTTGGAGTCTCAGGGGGGAACCCAAATGAAATACAGTTGTTGAATTCTACTTAGATAAATTAGATCTACACATTGTGCATCTTTTGATATCCAAATCAGAGACAATCTCTCCCCACCCCCCACACCCCCATCAAGCGCTGGAAAAGCAAAGAAACAGAAATGCAAAGTTAAAAATAATCATTCCCAAACGACCTCACACAAGGAGTCCAGAGCAGAGAGAAAGTTCAGTGACTGGATCACCCACAACACCCAGACATTAACTACATTTGTTGTTTTTTAGATGAATACCTATTTCAGAACTCTGTACTAAATTTATAGGAGGGTCATGTCTCCATTGTTTAAATGTTGCAGAATTAATTTTTTTAAATAAGGTGGTTTCAAAAGAAAAACATGCAAATATTCAGACTTGTCAATTAGCTAAATAACTTGTGAAACACTCCATCATTGAGTTGGTTTGTATACTAGTTTAAGGGTATTCACTTACGTCTATACTCCAGTCCTGTGTGCTTGTGAATTTTTTTAGGAGTTATTTCTGTCCCCAAACAGGATAGAAACAATTATTGTTCTAGGCCACTTACTATTCCTAAGATTCACAATCACAGTTCCTTATCAACTACAAAAAGACTCAGTTTCCTATTAAAAAATACCTTAGAAATTTCTTACCAAAGAATAAAACTAGACAAAAATAAAAGGTGAGGCAGGAGTCGGGGTAGGGGGTGGAGAAAGAAGTAAGCCTGTTCAAACCTACATTAGGATATGGTTTAGGAAAGGGAGCAAACCTGAAAAACCCAAGATGCTATTTCAGGTGAGGAAATGCAAGGAAAACAGAAGGCTCCACAAATCACACAATTCCACTTTTCTATCTCCTTCTGGCAGACCAAATATCACTCTCGATTTCCCCACAAAGAAATAAAAGAAAACTTCACCTTCCTCTGAAGTCACAGAACAAAGAGGGAAAGAAAAGGTGACTGAGATTTCAGTTTCAGACCTAAGTGATTTTACCAGGCTCCGTCCCAAACTCTGCAAAGACTTCAAAATTAATACATTTATGCAAACTTTAACCAGAGTACTAGGCTTAATAGCAACTCAGATTTGACTTTTCTTTCTTTCTTTTTTTTTTTTTTTTTTTAAACACATCTGGCTGACTATCTTTCTCTGTCTCTCTGCTTTTGGTTGTGGTGCATACCAAGTAAATTATTTGCTGATAGGTGAATCTCAGCAAATGCTTTTCTTCCTTTGAATGCCTGGTGAGCTTGTTGGGAAAAGTCATTTAAGTCACTTAAAACAATCCCATGAAAAGTAAAACTCAATTCTGAAATAAGAGTATAACTTAGAGCTTAAAAATAAATTAAATAAAGGAAACATTAAAAGATAAATGGAGCAGGATGCTCTGTGGCTGAGGTAATCTGAGTGGAGAGGGAAGAAGGAGGGTTACGTTAATAAATGATTAAAAGGCCTTAACAAGGCCCTATCAGGTTGACCAGGAAGGCATTCTTCTCTGCTCCGCCCCGAGACCACCTTTTTTACATTTGTTCCCAATGCTGATCAATATGGTTTTCATTTGCTGATTTCCATAATGCCATATGTGATCTGCCAGCCTGATATAATGAAGCTAGAAAGAGCTGAAGTCGTTTTAACATTCTTGCTTGCCTGACTGTCGCCAGTTCACCAAATGCCTGTTATCTGAGCACCAGTATCTTTCTTGTACTTATTGACAAATACCAGAGAGTTCTGCTCCTAGACAGATGTAAAAATTCAGCGTTAGGTGGCAAATTTAGATGAGGATTCAAACTCAAAATTATACTTGCCATCACTCTAGTCTGTAATTTAAGCCGGATTAAACAAAGTAAAATAAGACTTAACTGTGAATTATCCATTTCTGAACACAAACGCTCACTTCCGTTGATAAAGCAGTAAATCTCAAAGTATAAAGCACAAATACTTTATTATGACACCAAAGCCTCGGGACATATTTATTGCTCCAATTCAAGTTTTCCTCCAAATATATCATTTTAGTTGGCCCTATACTATTTGTCTCTGACAATTTTCACCAAAATTCATATCTAACTGTACTTTCATTTTTTAACTCTTTGTTGAAGTTTTTTAATCCACTCCCTGGCATAAAAAAAACTGGGGGAAAATACCCCATATGTAACCTCTCACAATTTTCATTATATAGTAAGATGGGCTTTGTTGAGGTGATCTCAGACGAGTGGCCCATGCAAGAGCCTTCCATGATGCCTGAAATGTCCCTTCAAAAATTCTCTGTATTGTTTGATCACTTTTCCATACTCAAAATTTCAAGTAAAAATGTAGACAGAACATTTTTCTGAAATTATGTCTTTTGTCTTCTGCAAGCCAAAACCAAAAAAGAAAAAAAACATTCCATGGGATCAAAAGGAGACTTCAACTTTGCAATTTAAAAATAAAAACATACGTTGTGCTAGTACCTTTGTTGATAATAAATTTTACTTCTTTTTACATTAATCACAGTAAGTAATATTCTGTGATTACCTGAGGTCGTGTTTAGTTCTCAAGAGCGTGAAAAGCTGTGGTAGCAGTTTTGTCCTAGAACAATGAAACTAAATCACAGAATTTTGCCCATAAACCTTCCTTAGTTGTCCCCAAAAAGGTGAATATGTTTTGGCTGGGTCAGCACCCAAAATTTTATATATAGTTTTATCTCCAAAAATTGCAGTTGTTTCCACTCTCAGTTCATAACCCCTGCTATATTACAAGGTTTTTTCACCTTCAATCCTTCCTTCCTTCCCTCTAGCAAAGGGCATGCTGGTTCAAAACAAGATAAGAAAATGGTAGAGGGAATGAACATTGTGTTTCCTTAATCAACACTAGCTTTCCTTCATTGAACCAGTGGACTGCTGTCTTCTATCTCTTAATTCCTTTATTGACAGTGAAAGGATGCTGAAAGAGATGAGACCTTTAACTGGTTACTTTTAGGACATGGATTATTCAGTTTCTGTTACTGTTGGTTGCTGGTTAATTCCTCTGGAATTCAGTAGCAGATCCTACCCCCACGTGCTGTTGAGTTCAGACATAGGAGTTGATAATAAGGTAAACAACAAAGTTTAGCAAAACAAAACAAACAAAAACCAAGGGAAAAAACTCCAATATAAAGATCTAAAGGTCTGTGGTCCCAGTACTCGGGAGGCTGAGACAAGAGAATCCCCTAAGCTCAGAAGTTGGAGGTTGCTGTGAGCTGTGATGTCATGGCACTCTACTGAGGGCGACAAAGTGAGACTCTGCCTCTAAAAAATATAAATAAACAAATAAAGATTCTAAAGGGGCACAATGGTAGAGGGAATACATTTTAAAGACCTGCAGCTTCGGGTTCTGAGATTTTTAGATTATAGTAAAGCAGAAGATAAACAACCTAAAGTCTACTTGAAAAAACAAGCTACCTTCTGTTATGAATACCAAGGTAAGTAAAGAGGAGATGTCATATTACACAGGGAGGTTGGTGAGGTTGGGAAGATTATGGGGACAGCATCTTTTAGGCACATAGTCATCACTTTCTCTGTTTCATAGTAAAAACAAATATTAAAATAGCATATACAGAGGAAAAGAAAAGGAAATCTCGCCTAGATATGAACCGGAAAAAAGGCAGGGGTGATACTGTCAAGGGCTAGTGGAACTGATGGCAGAGTACCCCATAGGAGACTTAGCTGCTAGCATTTTACTTTACTTGAGCCATAATTACCACACTGACAGACAAGTCAGATAAACACTGTCCTACATCATTACATTATAGCCACAGTAGGTTAGTCAGAGTAGGTGAAAAGACTACATAAAAGGTGAGATTACAAACACAATAGACCTCCAAAGTGAGGTAACAGGGGCAGGCAGAAAAAGGCCACTGCTCTTATTTGGAGAAAATATTGGAAAAGAAAGGGATATCTACGTATAGCTGAAAAAGGAGAAAATTATTAATATTTTGGCTGTAGTAAGTTCAGGAGGACAAGAAAAATGGTGAGTTAGTATAGGACAGTAGACAATGTGTTTTGAAAGAGGGAAGTAGGAGGGAGGAGAGATAAAAAGAGAAAAGGAAAGAAGAAAAGGAGGAAGCAATGAAGGAAGGAATAGAGAGAAGGGAAGGAGGAAGGGGAAGGGAAGGGGGAAAGGAAAAGACGAGGGGGCGGGAAAGGAGAAGGAGGGGAAGGGAAGGGAAAGGAAAGGAAGGGGCAACTAGAAAAGGCATTACCTCCTTTGAAGTCCAGATAGTACCAAAAATAGCATAAGTAATGCCTTCCCCAATTGGGATGAGCATACCTTTGACTGCTTTGTAGAGAAAGGTACCCACAACTAGAGGGGCCCTGTGATGAAGGAAAATGACCAGGAATCTGTAGTATTGAGGTAGTTTTTTTCCTGGATAATAACCTCAAGATTTTACTATCTGCATAATAAAAAACAAATGATGAAGCTTAAACTGGATCATTTGGCCCTTTCTCCTCTTACCTCCTCCCCATTCAAAAGGCCTGGGTAGCCTAACAGCCAGCATTCTCTCAGATCTGTGGTGGGGCTCAATACATTCATGCCTCTGCCTTTTTTTTTTTTTTTTCCTCCCTTTGGTTTTAGCCCTTTTCTGAAAAGTCAACTTCTGTCTACTTTTGCCACTTTGCTTCCTGTCGTGACACCACTTTCCTTAGGCACTCAGGGACTCCTTTATTTACCCTTTGTGTAGTGTGTCACTCTGTGGGGTTGGTGTGGGGGCATTTTAGGAACATTCAGCTAGTGTAGCACTAAAGCATGCAAGGCCTGTGGTCTATCTTATCCTGCTGTGTCCACAGCACTGGCTAGAGTGCTTGGCATGGAGTGGACATTCAAAACATTCTCCTAGATGCTCAGATGGAGGTCATTAGCAGCAACAAGAGGCGTTGCACAAGTCCTTTATGTATATATTGTAATTTATATATATAATTATATATATATATATACTTTTTTTTTTTGGCTAGAGCTGGGTTTGAACCCACCACCTCTGGCATATGGGGACGGTCCCCTACCCTTTTGAGCCACAGGCGCCACCTAGTCCTTAATATATATTTTTAAAAGTGTGGAAAGGCCAGATATGGTGGCTTATACCTGTAATCCTAGCACTCTAGGAGGCTGAGACAGGTGGATTGCTTGAGTTTGAGACCAGCCTAGGCAAAAGTGAAACCCAGTCTCTACTAAAAATAGAAAAACTGAAGGAAGTGGATCACTTGAGTCCAAGAGTTGGAGGTTGCTGTAAGCTATGATGCCATGGCACTCTACCCAGGGCGTCAGTTTGAGACTCTGACTCAAATAAAAATAAAAAGTGTGGAAAAACAGAGGAGGGGGTAGGGGTATAGGTGAAGCATCATTTATCTGAAGTGCTTGGGACTCGAAGTATTTCACATTTGGGACTGTTCATATTTTAGAATATTTGCATTATATACCTACTAAATGAGTAGCTCTAGCCTGGAAATCTGGAATCCTCTAATGGTCATCTCCTTTTTGTGCTCAAGAAGTTTGCATGTTGGGGATGATCAGCCTGTAGCAGTAGCAGTGGTCCTCTTAGATGGGAATACCAAGTTGGAAGTGTCGGTGAAATCCAGTTGTCGAGATGTGGCTGCACAGACACCTGGGGCCCCAGAGCCTTATCAACATTAGGGATTTACTCCCCCTCAACTGGGCTCCCAGGGAACTGTGAACTACAAAAGAAGGTTTGCACATGGGTGGAAAACCAAGATCCTGAGGAAGGAGGATTTATAGTCATGTTTAGCAAGTGAGAAATGAAATGATGAGGTAAGTACCTTATTAGTAATGCTAAGGTCAAGACCAGGTCAGGGTGGGTTAAGACAGAAGAGCCGTGTCACAATCTCCAGAAGCAGTCCGGTTGGTTAAAAACATTTTAAATTTGGTCTCAGTTTCCAGCAACCGAATCTAATTATTAGAATATATGAAAGCAAAGCTAAGTGTAATCAATGAGAAGGAATTAATGAGAGTTGAGAATGTGTTTGTTAAGGACAGTGAAAGATCACATCATTTCGTATCTTGGTCTTCTGTAAACTGTGCGGATAGAATTCCTCCTTCTGGAACAAGCACAGCTCTCTCTGTCACACATCTTGTATGACTGTTCCCACTTTTCAGCCCACGTGGGTGGTGGTGATTATTTTTAATGTATTCCTACTTCAGTAAGTCATAAATAAGCTTACCTATTCAAATGACCACAATAAATGATGAGAAATAGCACACTGACCCCATAAGCAGCAAAGACCCAGAAGGCAACACTTAAAACATAAACTGCCAACAGCAACCTGATCAGGTTTCATAAATCAGAGCAGCAATAGCCCTAAAGAGTGGGAATGAGAGCTCCAGTAATTGCAGCCTTCTGTCTGGGAGCATACTGTAAAAATAGCCACAGTAAGCAATCTTCCTGACCAATCAATAGACTCCTATTAACCTCCTGGCCAATTACAGGATGATTGGCTAAGCAAACAAAGAATTATTGGCTGTTTAGTTGGGACTTTATTCAGGCCTCTCTCTTCCCCTGTTTCTCATTCTGTTCTGCCTCTCCTCCCCACCCCCTTTCCTGTTAGGAAAAAACATCTGCAAACACCTGATATTCATCTAAGTCTCTGCAGTTGTACAGTCTTGTTAAATTGTTACCACCTTTTCCACAAGCAGTTTTGGCAATTAACCTCATGGCCAGAGACTTCAAAGAAAACAACTGTTGAGTTTAACCTCTCTGAGCTACCATAGATTCTTTTATGATTTTTCCTGAAACACTTTCATCCAGAGAGGAAAAATGCCCACTGATAAAATTAATGTTTATTTTAATATTTGGCTAATTTATTAAGAAGACAAAAGCCTCAGACAGTTGCCATACCAGGGCGCACTCACTTTTCAAAGCCTCCGTAACGTGGGGTTTTATTTTAATTTACATTCCCAACACATGTGTGCCTCTCTGCTCTTCAACAAATCCTACATTTGCTGGAATCCAAGGATTTGATACATTTGACCCTCTCTTGCCCCTATTCACAAATCTCTCGTATGTTTCTCAAAACTGTTTAAAAGTTCAGAATGAAAAATGCATGTAAAATTAATGCTAAGAACCAAAGTTTCCATTAAAAATCTATTTTCATTTTATATTTTTGCCCTCACAGATACACTTTTTACATTAAAGGCAAAGCTAATCCCCAACTCTCAGGAGAAGAAACTACTAGCAATAAAGATCAAAATATATAACTCAACAAGCAATACAACTCTTCTCAAGTAATCTTCTGGACTAAGTATTTCAGTGCAATTTATGCTACGTAACCAGCTTTTTACAGCTGTATATAATAATAATAACGGGCCTGATCTTACCAGCTGAAGGCAGTTGTGGAGGTGGGTGAACTCCTTCAGGCCACAAAGTTCATTTAGACATTTTAATAAGTATGATTAAGTATTTAGTAAATCCTGAGAACTACTGATTTCTCTTTTTCTCTATCTTTGGCAAGGTCGGGCTTTGTAAAATTGCCGCTAATACTTTTGCCACTCTTTGTGAAGCCCAAAGAACTGCAAACGATGTAGAGTATTTGAGTACCTTTTCTAGAAGTACCTTTGGTTTGAAATACTAAATCTGTAGCAAAGGCAACAGAGCTTTTGTTTGATAATTAATGCCACAAAAGCCATAAATAACCATGCTCTGGACAATGGCCCTCTATGATACAGTACCACTTGATTTGATGATCTGGTGGAGGGCCTGGCTTTAACCAAATAGCACATTTCTGCCAGGAGCACCACCCCCATAAGTTCAAGGGCATAGAGGAGGAAGCAAGTAACCACTTAGTTTTTAGAATGAGACAGACCTTAAGGAGATCTCCACCTTTGCCCTTATTAGCTCTGTTTAGAGTGGGCAAATACAAATAATTATACCTATCTTATAGGGATGTTTTAAGGATAAAAGCAAGTTGAGTACACAATGCAAAAGTCACAAACTTTTAGTTAACCTGTACTATTTTTAAAAATAGGAAATATCCATTAAAATGTGAATTTCCTGTCTCTTTTGAATAAATGGAAAGTCTGGCAACACTACTGAGTGTACATTTCTGCAGTGGCAACCTTAAATGCAGGTAATTTTCTGTAACCTCCACCACTTAGACTCAGCCAATGTAGTACCTGAATATTGAACCTTCCATGAAATGGTTTAACACAGTTTCAGAACAGTGTCTGGGACATTATGTTTGGTACATAGTAAGCACTCCATAAAAGGCAACTGTTGTATTAAAAACTACGGCTACAACAAAGGAAATCGGGTTCACTCCAAGTTTGAGAGAGGTTTCATAGACGTATCATCTGAACAATTTATGGAGCAGAGACTATATCAAGGTCTGAAAATAATACAAAAAAATTCTATGTGAAATACCAAATACACACAGTTTTCTATACCTTCTGAGTGCCTCTACTTATCTAAAATTTCTATAGCACTTACTTTGTATAATGCTTCTTCTGGAATTTAGCACGTATTATACCTGCATTGGTATTTGCATTCCCAACTAATTTATAAACTTCTCAGGTCTGTATTCTCCAAAGCTTTTAGAATATAAGAATACCTCTACTTCAGGCAATTAAAGAAAAGCCAGTCTGAAACCAGGAAGCAGGTGAGTTTCACTAAAGAATACTTGTTGAGAAGCAGAGATCTATTAGCTCTATTTGATATGAGATATTTACAATAAGAAAGTGATTCAGTAGCTGACGTTCCCCTCTAAAATATTATTTCAACTACTAATTTGCATGACATTCTTTACTTACACATAGTTCAAAAAGCACCCTCAATCAACTCAGCACAATAACACATTCTGAATTATCACCCACAGTCCCATCCTTTCACTGTAATTATGAGAGTTACAAGGAAAGAAATTGAAGAATATCGTCAGTGGAAGAGGAAAACCTAGAATTCAAATCTGTCACTTTAATCAAGATTCTATCCTTTATATCTTAATTTTAGTACCATTTTCAAGCTGTGAAAACAATCTACCAATTTCATTAGGTTATTTTAGACATGTGGTAGTGGTGGTGGTGGTGGTGGGGAGATGGGTAGAAGCACTCCCAGATTATCGTTTTTATTTAATTTCTTTATTGAGACAGAATCTCACTGTATTGCCCTGGCTAAAGTG
The DNA here is from genome assembly GCA_963574575.1 of Galagoides demidoff. NCBI lineage: Eukaryota > Metazoa > Chordata > Mammalia > Primates > Galagidae > Galagoides > Galagoides demidoff. The sequence goes on along the minus strand of CAUYQV010043106.1, from coordinate 4,833 downwards.
CAGTAGTATTATCATAGGTCACTGCAACCTTAAACACCTGGGATCAAGTGATCCTCTGGTTTCAGCCTTCTGGGTAGTTGGGACTACAGGCATACGCCACCACACCTGGTGACTTTTTCTATTTTCACTAGAGATGGGGTCTTGCTCTTGCTCAGACTGGTCTCGAATGCCTGGCCTGAAGTGATCCTCCTGCCTCGGCCTTCCAGAATGCTAGGATTACAGGCATAAGCCATAGTTCCCAGCCCTTTTAATTAACATATATTTGAAAGCAATTTTCAGAGTGACCCAAACTGGTACACAAGTAAGTGACCTTGTACTAACAAATAGTCCCATGCCACCTATCTGGGGTCGACATAGGGGGTTGAGTCCTCCCCGGAGGAATTGAAGGATAAAAATATGTTTTACCAAGAAGAAGATAAAAGGTAATCTCAGATTCCAGGAATATCCTGGAAGCAGCTAGGGAAGGTTTGTCTGTCTCTGCAAACAAGTGGCCTAGGTTGAAATATGCGAGGAAAGAAAAAAATGAAATATGTCATGTACACGAAGTTCAAATCAAACCTAAAACTTCCTCTGTCTACTCTTGTTAAGAGGACTTTCATATGAAACAGAACTCTCCAGAGAGGAAAACAATTTCTGGTCATTCTCATTTCAAGATCTAGATTTTTTAAATTTCCTTTTAATTTTTATTTCGTTGTCAACTGAAGGAAAACGGGGGAGGGACGTTTGTGCTGAACATTTAAGAACAATTTTGTAAAGTAACATTAAATGACACAACAGTCTGGTGCTATGCTGTACAGTTCAATGAACTCCCGCACAGATCAGCAAGATGGTTGGAAATGCCTCTCTCCGTCTGTTTTTCATCTCCAAAGTCTGTGTACTCAGTAGAGTGTGAAGAGAGCCTCTCTTCTCCTCAGAACATTCTCCCAATGGTCCTCCCCCAGCCCCCACTCCCTCTCCATTGCCCCTGCAGCAGAGAACAGGAACTAGAGCAAATGCTTTTGTGAATTAAGAGATCTTGTGAGCGTAAATTTGGTCAGGCTGCTCCTTTCTGCAGGCCAGACCCTGCTGCTGCCCCAGGATGTGAACTGTCAGTTTGCATAGCTGGTGATGAGTTGCAGAACCATCAGCAAAGGTGAAGACGGCAGAAACAAGAAAGATTCAAGACTGGTGGAAATCATTTCACAAGGAAAATTTCAGCCATCAGTGGGAGGAAGCTTTGAAAAATGCTGCCATTTCCGAGTCAGAATGAAGGAAAAATTAAATTACTGCCGGTGAGGCGAGCCAAAGTTGCATCTCCCTCCAGGGAGAGTTTTGATAATGGTAAACATTTGACAGCTGGCCTGGAGTTGTTATCTTGTTCTAACAGTTGTTATGGTCTAAATGAATATTTCTGATAAGGAAACAGAAAGAAAATTTTAAACACTTTTATATTTTTATGTTTTAAACCTTATGGTGGTGAGCCAAACAGGTTCAGGGTAATTTGTCACTGAGGGCCTGCTGCAATGATCCTGGTCTGGGAATCTCAGCAGGATCATTATTTCGGTTAATCTATATGAAGTAATTCTTTGATGTAAATCAACTTACTAAGAAGATATCTTTAATCTTTAGCTTCCTCTCCAACCCATAAGAACAATTCCAATAGCTGACTTGAAGAAGGCAAGAAAATAAAGGGTTAATTAAAGCAAATGTAAATTCTAGTTTCCAAAACATGTAGAGAAATACGGTGTGGATAAATTACTAGGTGTTTTCTTTTTTTAAGTTATTGATGATAAAAAACACTTATAAAATTGGAAACTTTCGCAGATTTTATTATTTTCTAAAAAATAGTAGGCCAAGTATTTCAGAAAAGGCAACAGAGATCAAGTAGCCAAAATTTTAAACCTAAAAAGGGATTGCTTACTGGGTGTCTGAGGGTTTTGCATTACCAGAGGAAAAAGAATGTTTGGAGGCACATTTCATTATAAAACCCTTGCTCGATTCCTATATATAGCATAAGAAAACAAGTCTGCATTATTGTCTGAAATGTTCCAGGTCTTCACAGGCAATGGATCTGTCATAGTATCTAGACATACATAGTATCTAGAAGGCTCAGGAGACATGGGAGGGAGTCCCCTGCCTTATATGGATCTGCTGATAGCCATGTCTTCAAAGAAAGCGGTGAAGTCCTCAGAATACTATAACCCTCTCCATCTACCTAAAAAAGAATATCTACACTCCTAAATTTACTCTGCCTCTGACATTCCACTAGACAGGACTTTCCAGTCGCAAAAAAATAGGGACAACTTCAAATAAGCAAAGAGAAGAAAGGAGTCAACTGACCTCCTTGGGAATGAACGAAAACTTAGAACTTATTGTCAGAAAGTGTTTACAAAATTGGAACATTACTTGCCTAAAATATAATTGGCATTAAGTTACATACAGTTATGTAAGGAATTTAGTATTTATTATTCAGAAAGAAAAATTCATTGAGCACCTACTGGGTGCTACACATTGAGGATTCAGTCTCCACCCTAAAGCAGCACAGACACAGAGGCCCGGGAAGTCTACGCACTCATCTGTAGGCATCCTATCCTTCTGTGACTTACACTTTAGATTGCATTTGCAAGCATTATGTCCTGACCGAAGGAAAACTTTTTCTAAACTCTTCCCCTTTATTTTTCTGTGAAAAACAAAATCGGAACATCTACCTTTATCCTCTATTTGTGGGAAGTAAGTTTCATTATTTTTCTCCCCCGGGACCTTGTCCTGCCTTAATATGAAAGTCTATAAATCGATATTAAAGTATGGTATTTTGAGAATGTTTCAAAGTAAGGTCAAACTGGTGTTAAAAACCCTACTAGGGAAGGCTAAAATAACAGTCTGGCTGACCAGTCTTAAGTGCAGCTGACTCCAATTACAAAGTACATCCTAGCAATGTTTTTTGCTAACAAGAACAATGCAAGCAAGTCCTGGAGTTCAAAAGTAAAGTCAAAAAGAACTTACTCATAAGAAAAATTGGATAAATATCCTAACACTGCAGCTATATAGGTAGCTGACAGTTAACTTTACCTTCAGCAGTGGAAAAAAAAAATGAGGTCTTTCTTTAATAAATAATTAGGAAGAGAGACAAGGGAGAGTCTAAAAGGGAACGAATGCTAGAAGAAAAAGCTTCTGACAAAAACATTCCAGAGACTTATGGATAAGAAAACATACATAGTAGCCACTACAAAATCATGGAATCAGTACTTTTAAATAAATTTTTAAGAACACTTTATTATAAAGAATTTTGAACTTATATCAAAACAGAATAAAATAATGAAATCCATGCATCTATCACAGAAGCCCAAGAACCATCAAATCAGGCCAGTTCTGCCCCATCCATATCCAACTCCACTTCCCTCCCCTTGTACTATTTTGAAGCAAATCCCAGATGTCATCAAACCCATTTTTGTCAGATGCACACATGAAAAGGCAGAGATCTTCCAAGCACATTACTCCATACTGACTGCCTTTCCCTGCCTTCACTGTTACCCTCAAATCAATTTTTTCTGATAATATGCCCCTCTCCCGCCGAGAGTGTTTACTAGTATGAACTAGTACTCCCAGGGCACTATCCAGATCTAGTTAAATAGACAGTATTTACGATAACAGGATCTTTGTTTTACATGAGGGTTGATGACCTCCATCTACCCCTCTGTTCTTAAAATTCTGATTCTTTCATGCAAATATCCACTTTGGACCATTGTTCTTCCATTACTAAAACTGGGGGCACATCACCTAGCACCAGAGAAGGCAGTGTACTGTGCTGTGCTAGTTGAGACATCAGCTTCAATTGTATAGATCTGGGTTAGAATTTGCCTCTGCCAACTGCTGTGCGTTCTTGGGCAGATTACTTAACTTTTCTGAGTCTTTGTCACCTCATCTCTAAAACTACAATAATAATAACTACCTAACAAGATTGTCAACAAAATAAAATGAAATGATGTGTATGTAGTGCTTAGATGAGAACCTCAGTAACAAATGTAGTTCTTTTTTTTTTTTAAATTAAGCAGAGCATCTTAAATGTGATAAATACTAATTAGAAAGTGTACATATATGGGGAAAAGGGGAAACGACGGTGGAAATGGGGGCAAAACTGTTCCAATTTAATAAGTCTTACTCTCAATAAACTTAAGATCTTGAGTATTTCTACAATTATTTAACATTTAGTAAGTTCGTAATTTAAAACATAGGTAATTGAATCTATTCTTACTTGTTCAAACATTCAAGCAAACAAATGTTCGACCTACATGCAAATGTAAAGGACCTTGGTTGAGAAATGTAATATTTACATACTGGTGTAAATACTCAGGGTAATAGAGGATGAAAACTCACTGCTTTTTTTTTTTTTTTTAAAGACACAGTCACCATCTGTTGCCAGGAGAGAGAGCCATAGCATCAGCCTAGCTCATGGCAACCTCAAACACCTGGGTTCAAGTGATCCTCCTGCCTCAGCCTCCTGAGTACCTGGGGGGACTCAAGGCACCCACTATAATGCCCAGCTAATTTTTCCAGTTTTAGTAGAAATGAGCTATTGCTTTTTCTCAGGCTAGTCTTGAACTCCTAACCTTAAATGATCCTATCAGCTTGGCCTTCAAGAGTGCTAAGGTTGGCTCAGCGCCTGTGGCTCAATCGGCTAAGGCGCCAGCCACGTACACCTAAGGTGGTGGGTTTGAATCCCCAGCCCGGGCCCACCAAACAACAATGATGGCTGCAACCAAAAAAAATGGCCAGGCGTTGTGGCGGGCGCCTGTGGTCCCAGCTACTTGGGAGGTGGAGGCAGGAGACTCGCTTGAGCCCAGGAGTTGGAGGTTG
>CAUYQV010043105.1:0-15944 GCA_963574575.1 Galagoides demidoff | reverse complement strand
TGTGATGGGTGGGTAACTTGGTGATCTACAGCAGTGATTTTCAACCAGTGTACCATGGGAGGATCTTAGGTATGCCACAATAACTTTTAAAGATTATGAATGAAATTATTTTCAAAAGAAGTGCAAAGCACAGTAAGTATATTTTTTACTCTTCTTGTGGATCAACTTTATTTAAGTGTGTATGAAAGTTTAAGTACGGTTTAAGTAGGTTCATATATGCTGTGAAATAAAAAAGGTTGAAAAACACTGATCTGCAGGATAAAACTCAAATTACTAAGTAGTCATGGTTTTCAGTGATCATTAAGGCATTGGACTGAGTTCAATCTTTCATAAATCTTTGGGAAGTGTGATTAGTGTGAAGCAGCCTTTGTTCATATTTGCAGTATGAACACTTATTGGCATATTGGCAGAAGCCAAATTGCCTAGACAAGAAGATGACCCACCTGAGGTTTTGTCTCCAGAAATTTTACCTACCTTTTTTTCCCCCTGAAGATCAGGCCTAAATGTCTATCACTCTTAGAGATTCTAAAACGTATATGTACAATAAGGGTTCTGAGAAAATTTATTTCCTTCTACCAATTACTATATTTTACATTTTTTTTAATTTTTTGATTTCAAAATATTAGGGGGGCTACAACTGTTTTTGGTTACATGGATCACTTTTGTAATGTTTGAGTCATAGCTCTAGTGTGCCCATCATCCACATGGTGTTCATTGTATTTGTTAGGTAGGTTTTTAGCCATCCCTTCCCCCCACCCCATGCTTTATTTCCACTGAGTTTTGCTTCCCTGTGTATACATGCGTGCTCTTCATTTAGCTCCAATTTAATAATGAGAACACATGTTTGTTTTCCCATTTTTTAGGTACTTCACTTAGGATAGTGGCCTTCAATTTTATCCATGCAAAAGGCAATAAGCCATCCTTCATGGCTAAGTAGTACTCCATGGTCTACATATACCACATTATATTCATCTGCTCATGTATTGATGGGCACTTGGGTTGATTCCACATCTTCGTAATTGTGAATTGTGCTTCTGTAAAACTTTGAGTGCAAGTATCTTTATGATAAAACAACTTCTTTTCCTTTGCATAAATACCCAGTAGTAGGATTCTTGGACCAAATGGTAGATTCACTTTTAGTTTTTTGAGGAATCTTCATATTGTTTTTCATAGGGGTTGTACTGATTTGCAGTCCCACCAAAAGTATATAACTGTCCCCTTTCTGTGTGCATCCACAATGGTATCTATTGTTTTTGGATTTATTAACCAAAGTCATTCTAACAAGGATAAGCTGATATCTCATTTGTAGTTTTAATTTGCACTTCCCTAATAATAAGTGACCGTAACAATTTTTTTCGTATGTTTATTGGCCATTTCTCTTTCTTCTTTTGAGAAGCTTCTATTCATGTCAGGTTGTTTGTGTTTTTCTTGCTGGTTTGGTTGAGTTCTTTGTAGATTCTGGTTATTAGTCCTTTATCAGATGTACAGCTTGTGAATATTTTCCTCCATTGTATAAGTTGTCTATTTTCTCTGTTGATTATTTTTTTTAGCTGTGCAGAAGTTTTTTAGTTTTGGCAAGTCCTATTTACTTATTTTTGTTTTCGACGTGATGGCCATTGTGTCTCATCAATTCTTTGCCTAGTCTAATATCTAGAAGAGTTTTTCCTATATTTTCTTCTAGAATTCTTATGGTTTAATGCCTTACATTTAAGTTTTTTATCCATCTTGAGTTAATTTTTGTGAATGGTGATAGTTAATGGATCCTGTTTTGTTCTTCTGCATGTGACTATCCAATTTTCCCAGCACCATTTATCGAATAGAACTTCTTTTCTCAAAGATCAGTCGGTTGCATGTGGATGGTTTTAGATCTGGGTTCTCTGTTCTGTTCCACTGTTCTATGTTTATATTTCTCTGCCAATACCATACTATTTTGCTTATTATTACGTTATAGTATATTTGAAGTCTGATTATGTGATGCCTGCAGATTTCTATTGTTTTTGCTTAAGATTGTTTTGGTTATTCATGCTCTTCAATAAAGTCATTAACACCTGACCTGTACTATTACAGGTCACTCCTAGTTGACTTAGTCCTGGTTCAATACTCTGCTGTTGCCATCCTAACATTTTAAATAATTTTATCTTAGCACTTGTGTTTTATATTTGAAGTCACACGGAGCAATGAAACATGTACATAAGCAGAGGAGGTACAAGGCACTCTATTGATATTTGACATTTGCAATGCCCCAGGATCCGCAATGCATGAGAGTGTAATGGGATTCCAAGCACATACAAAGTAAGTGTACTAGGTCTATGCCCAAATAAGTAGGTGAGTGGATAGCTGCAAAAGGTCATATTTTCCATATGAGCCCCAAACTTTCTTTTAATGCACAAAGAAGGCAATGGCATTGTAAGAAACACTAATGACCAAAACCCAACCCTATCATATCCTTTCTTACTTATATCTCTTCCTTGTATTAGTAAACCACTTACACTGGAAATGATGACATAGAAGGAAAAGAAAAAATAGAGCCATCTATTCTTTTTCTTTCCTTTAGTACTTACTCATCGGTAAGCATAGATTACTTCGTTGATCAAAATGGACACATATGAAGAAGTAAAATGAAAACTTTAAAGTTAATGTTTCTATTATTTTGCTAAGAAAAAAATGTATATGCAAGGATGAGGTATAAAATACCCATTGTGTGACTTCCATGATTCTGCATATGAATTAAATAACCACATATTTCCATTTAAAATGGCACTGACCCATATGAAGAGGAACAATAAAGTGTATGCTAAACATTTAAGTTTTTTAAAATTTAGAATTACATTAAATAGCAAATAAAAATGAAACCTTCATGATAAGTCCAGGAAGAAACAGAAGAAGAAAGAAAAAAAAAAGACTTTATGTTAAACGATGACATTGGATTTGGTAAGAACAATTGGTCATATGTGGGTTCTATTTAAAATTTATAAATCAGATCTAATTTATAGCCAATTGTTGATTTAGTTCTCAACATCAAGGACAGGAAAAAGTCTTGCTCACTATTGACTTCTTATGAGAGTGTTTCTGTCTGTGAATTACAGGGATTGGATAATCCTTTGAGTTGTAAGGAAAGTGAGATAGCAATGACAGAGAAAATCAGCCAGATTGGGATCACGCCTATGATCTATCTTATAAGGGTACATGTGAATTTTTCTAGAGGTAGAACATAAATGTCTTAACACAGTAACTATGAAAATGACATGAAGGTTATGTTAACCAGTTTGATGAAAATATTTCAAATTGTGTATAAAAACAGCAACAGTGTACCCCATGATAGTATCAATGTACACAACTCTGATTTAATAAAAAAAGAAAAGAAAAAGAAAATCAGCCCGAGAACTTTTCTGACTTTTTCAATATCCCATTCACATGGATTTTCTCTTCTTCAAATAAAAATTCCCCATTTTTGCTTTCCTTGTATTTCTATATATAATTTGTCCTTTTGTTATAAATGAATTTGTATTTGATGGAGGCTACAGACGTGTGTGATTTACCCAAGGTCACTCAGCTAGTAAACAAAAGACCCATGGTAGAACCCATATCCACAAAGTTTTCCTTTTACTTATAGACAGTTAGCTGAATTTTTATTGACCATTACATCATTTATGTAGGTAACTCACGTTTACTAATTTGTATTATTTTCATTTCATTGATATATGTATAAACATCCTTCTGGACAAAAATTAAGTTTGTACAAAAAATTATCATGGATAGTTTTTTAGAAGTTGAAACAGTTCTTCAATGGCTTTTCTATTGATCATTGGACAAGAAACTAAAGCAACAAACCCACAGATTTTTTAATTCAGTTCTTTAAAAGACTTTTGCTTGGGAATATCCAGGGTGTCTTTAAAGTTTGTGCACAATTTAAAATAGTGTGCAATTTATCTTTATCTTAAAAAATGATTACAGCATAGTTAAATTATAACAAAAGTGAGAGTTAAATTTTTGAATCAAAGACTATATAATGAGAGAGTTTGCAGTGAAAGAAAATTGTTCCCAAATAGAATAGTATCAGACAAAAGAAAAACTAGTCCAGGTATTTGTGTATTATTTCTTACCAGTTTCAATCATCATACTTTGGACTCCTTTTTAGTTATGGGTAGCCTTTCTTAACCAATTAGCTGCTTAACCCCTATTGTCCAGATTTTTTTCTGGCTTATACTGCTAATAATAGATACACGGGGTGGCCATAAAGTTCGTGTGCAATGTAAAATAGTGTGCAATTTTAAATTGCACATGACATTTATGGCCACCCTGTACATCATTCAGGTAGAGCTGGTCAATAGTATAAAGACAAGCTAAATATAATCTTTTTCCTTTTCCCCAATACCCTCTGCACTATTGGGAGTGATTTTGGCCTATGAAGAGATGCACTTGCGGATGCCCTTCATCAGCAAGGACAGAAAGGGCTGGCAGGTTCTATGGCCCAGGAGAGAGAGACAGAACTCCAGCTCAGCCTCCATCCTCAGAGCTCAGGATGTAAGAAAGAAAACCTGTAGGGTGGTGTCAGGAATACCGCCTCATTGCCTCATGGGCCTATCCATCTTTGATACCATTATTTAGCCATAACATATGTATAATAATGGAATCAAAACCCATGATGTTTGCAACTTACTCTGAGAAGTTTGAAATTTGTATTGGAAGGGCCAAGAAGTGAAAAGCATCTAGGAAAAGTTGTAGAAATGTGGTAAGGTCTAAGGTTTTCATTGTATCAACATGAGCTAACCTACTCAGGTATTTGTCATGGAATTCATTAAAAACTCTCATAGGCCCTAATTATTAGAGAAATGCAAATCAAAACTACCCTGAGATATCATCTAACCCCCGTGAGAATGGCCGACATCACAGTCTCAAAACTGCAGATGCTGGCGTGGATATGGAGAGAAGGGAACACTTTTATGCTGCTGGTGGGACTGCAAACTAATACAACCTTTTTGGAAGGAAGTGTGGAGAACCCTCAAAGAACTCAAACTAGACCTCCCATTTTGACCCTGCAATCCCATTGCTGGGCATCCACCCAGAAGAAAAAAAAATCTGTTTACCACTGGGACACTTGCCCTAGACTGTTTATTGCAGCTCAATTTACAATTGCCAAAATGCCCCCCAACCCAGGAATGGATTAACAAGCTGTAGTATATGTATACCATGGAATGCTATTCAGTTAATACAAAGGACTTTACATCCTTTGTATGAACCTGGATGGATGTGGAACACATTCTTCTTAGTAAAGCATCACAAGAATGGAAAAATAATAATCCTATCTACTCAATTCTGATATGAGGACAATTAAAGTCCTAGTACAGAGAAGGGGATGGAGGGATGGAGAAAGCTGAGAAAGGGAAGGAGGGAGGGGATGGGGGGTCAAGTGGGGTAGTATACCTTTTGGAGGTGGGACACAAAGACAAGAGGGTTCTTATCTAACAAAAGCAATCAGTGTAACCTGGTTCTGTGTACCCTCAATGAGTCCCAAACAAATATATATAAAAACTCATAGGCCAAATATTGCAGACATTTTTTTCTATTGATCCATTCATCCCTTGAATACCGATGAAGTGTCTGACATCTGTTATGCAGCAGATACCTATGAAGGCCACTTAAGCATTCAGGTGTATCCACACTCCTGGAAGGGCAAGGGTCAACTTTTATCCATCGAGGTTGGACCAGTGTATGAGGACTCCCCTCTTCTGGGTCTTAAGCAAACTAGTTTGAGTTGGATTTTGTTCCAGCCCTCAGATATGACCGTGTACAGTGTAACCGCCCTTACTAAAAGACAATAACGTTCCAGAGTGAACTGCTTTTATGCAAGGTGTTGCCTCCAGATCTGCATCTGGAGGAAACTAAAGCTAAGATTCAGCATTTCCCTCTGTGGAGAAAAACTGGATGAGGGGAAAGGCATAACTGAAATAGAAGTGCTGTCACAGACACTGGCAGACACAAAGCAGAAATAGTCCATCCCAAACACATCAGTGTAAGCTCACAGTCTCTTCTGTCCCATCCATCCATGAACAATCAAAAGTATTCCTTGATAAGCTATTCAAGAGTAGAATACCCTGACTTGTGTCGACCTGAACCCAGCAGATCAATGTTCTTCAGGCTGACCTTGTCTGTCCTAGGCCAAAGGAAGCACATAGAAACTGAAAAACAGCCCGGCCAGCAGCTAGGTCATGAAGTTCTCAACTGAAGATAAATAGCAACATGAGAAATAATGTCCAGAGAAAGGTATTTCGTGTGCATGTTTAGAACTACACAGAGATAAAAGCACTTTTTAGCCATGAAAATGATGAAACGGTCCACCCCAATCTACTTTTTCTAACAGGATTCACTGCTAATCCTTTGGCAATGACATTTATAGTCCCCTCTTCATATTCATATATAAATGGGATCATACCATAGCATTGTATGTATACATACTATGCATTATAGTATGTTATACTTTTTATGTATCTGGAATACCTTTAATACCAATTCAATTCTAAAGTTTTGTTTACATTTTTCTTCTGTAGAAATATGTCATTTTTAGCAACCCTACTGATGGATATTTGTGTTACTTTCATTTTTCACCATAATAACAATTAAACAATAAATATGTATATAACTTAATCTTTGTATATAGACTTAAATACTTGTCTAAATAATTCCTTGGAGATTCAATTACTTGGTCAAGTGTATGCACATTGTTTATGATAGTTTTTAAAAAACTTTTCTCATGAAATATACTAAGTGAGTCTCCTGTCACAATTATACAAGGTTAAAATACAAGTTATTTTTTTATTTTATTTTAGTTATTTAGTTACAAATGAAGTTGGACATTTTTTCATATGCTTTTGTATTTTTTTTCCTTCAGATGTGTTTAAAATTAGGCAGTACATTGATCTTTTATCTTTTATACTTGATTTGTGGGATTTAACTTCAGTTTATTAGTTTTTAACATACACATTTAAAAAAAATCTATGTGGGTTTTCCATTTTAAATTTTGACATTTTGTCACTTCTAAAGACTTCTTTACTATCATCCCACTGCAGAAAATATTTACTAATTGTCCTTCCTGGCCTTTGGGCTTCTTACGCTTATTTATATTTGAGTATTATATTAAGATGAAATTGAATTTGCTTCATCAGATGAAAGAGGGTTTTTACTTTTTCATGTAACGACCATAAACACTTTTTTACAATCCATCTTTACCCACTGATTTGAAATTATTCTTTTATTATATACACTTGAGTATGTTTTGAATCTTTCTCTTTTGTTTTACGTATTTCTGTATATATGCTTTTAGAAGTTTTAATATATATTTTAATATATATGAGGGCTGTCCAGAAAGTATCCAGCCATGAAAAATGAAATACAGAGTTATAAATGGCTAGACAGACAGCCTTCATAAATTAGCCAATGACTTTTTGTTTGAGCTTTTCAACATTTTCTAATTAAGCCTCATCTGTATTGCTGCCAGCTAAACTTTGGAAAATTTTTTGTTGCATCTGATGTCTTCACATCCCCCAATTTAATTTTTATGTGTTTCTGTTACATTTTATGTTAACTTCTAGATAAATTATATGTCTAAAATATTAATACTCTAAACAAGAAGTATCATTTGTATCTGTCTATACATTCGAATAATCCTTTTATATTTTTCAGTAAAGTTTTGTAAACTGTCAAATTCTATGCTAAATAAGTTCATAGTAATTGGACAATTTGACCTTCTGTGAAGAATGAGAGCTTTGACTTTCAGAATGGTTTCAAAAGAGTTACTAACATAGGTAAGCTTTCATTTAATTAACATGTAATTATTTCTAGCTTTTAAAATAAGTTTTGTGACTGAATTTTCCCATTAGTTCTAAGAGTTGTCATGTTGATTTACTTAGTGCCAGGTTGACAACAATATCATCTTCTAATCTCCATAATTTGATTTACTTATTCAATATTTATACTTTTCATTTATTTTACATGGCTTATTTCACTGGCTAGAATATACAGAATCACATTAGAAAAGAACAGTTTCAGTGGAATTGTGCAGGGGTCCCAAAGGTTACCATACATAGGAATAATTAACAAACTCATATTATATTATATATATTATATATTTTTAATTTTTATGTTTATATGTCAAGACAGAGAAATATTTTGTAAAATTTTAAATGAACATTTTGTCAATAAAGGTATATTTAGCTACAATTTTCCATTTTTCCTATCTAAGAAAGTATGGCAACTTTTAGGACAACCTATAGTTATATTTCTGATTTTAATATAGATTCTTCCAACATTTTAACTTTGATGATGGAGTTAGCTGTTCCTTTGAGCTAAACAATATTTGTCATGCTTATAAACTATTATCTCTTGTTACACTGCTAAAAGGTTTTGTTGTTTTTTCTTTAAAATTGGGAACTTTTTTCATTTTAATCATTATTCTTTCTTTTTTTTTGGCTGGAGTTGGGTTTGAACATGCCACCTCCAGCATATGGGGCCAGTGCCCTACCCTTTTGAGCCACAGGTGCCACCAAATCAGTATTCTTTCATAAATTAAGGAAAATTTTTATATTTTTATTCTGAACTTTACCTATAATTAAAGTTGCAAATACTTTCTCCTACATTAACATAGCAATTTTCCTCAAATAAATACAATTTGAACATGATCACTCACTTCTTGGTTTAATTTGTGATATTTTATAGGACTTTAGTTTTTGTCTTCCTGAAATAGGTTGATAGTTTTCAATGTTTATGCTAATTTTTTGATGCTTCATAATCAAGGCTGTGTAGGATTTAAAACATGCATGTAGACTTTTAAAAGTTATTTTTGTAATTTGAATATTTTTAAACAGGTAATAATTTATACTTAGATGAAAGCATTTATCTATTTAATAATATTTTGAAGATATTTCTTCTTTTTTTTTTTTTTGCAGTTCTTGCCGGGGCTGGGTTTGAACCAGCCACCTCTGGTATATGGGGCTGGAGCCCTATCCTTGAGCCACAGGCACCGCCCCTCCTTTTTAAATTTTATATAAAGTCAAATGTTTAGTTCTTTTCTTTTTCTATCTTAAATACAAAAGTATATAAAGCTATGAATATTCCTTAATTACAGCTTTGTTCTTATCCCAGAAGCTTTAATGAGTGATTTTCATAGTCATTCATTTATTTTTATTTTATTTATTCAGAATTAAAATAGGGGTACATAAGATTAGGCTACATTGTGTTTGTAAGCTATAGTCCCAACTGTAGTGAGTCCTTCACCCAGAAAGGGTATCCCACATCCCAACATTGTACCCAATAGGTGGGAGTCCCTCAACATCCTTTCCCTTTCTGAATTTAATTGTAGTTTTCTCTCATGTGGGCCTATACTTGTTCATCTGCTAGTTTCAAATTAGTATCGAGTACATTGGATGCCTACTTTTCCATTCTTGAGATACTCTAAGGACAATGTTTTTTAACTCCATTCATGTAAATATAAAAGATAGAATGTCTCCATCTTTTGATGGATGAATAGTATTCCATGGTGCATAGTCATTAATTGCCAAAGAGCCTAATTTTTTTTTTGATTTAAGAAAATAACATTACTTTTTCTTTTATTACTAAATCAGTTTGTGTTTATGATAGAAAGATACAATAATAACTATTAACAAAAGTAGAAACAACAACATTCTGTTGTCTATTCTAAGTGCTTTCCTACCTATCTGTGTATCTGTGTAAACTTAATGCAAAATGTCTGTTTCTTATATTATTTAAGAAATATACCATATGATCTACTACTTAACTTTGTTTTAAATGGATTGTTGGTTTATTATATTTCATTTTCTAGATATTTTCTAAAGAAAAAAAATTGTATATCAAGTTTTTGATTATGTTAACTGACACATTATGCAAACATTTGCTTATGAATTCACTGATTCACTGGCAAATTTTTTGGCTTATTTTATTTTTATGTGTTTTTTTTTAAGTTAACTGGCTTTTGTATAGGACGTGGTAGTTGTTTACAAGTTCAATGGTTTGTAACCTTTCCTGCACATTATAATCATCTGGGGAGCTTTTACACATCCCAATGACCAGGTTGCCTTCCAAACCAATTAAATCAGAATCTCCCCAGGTGGGACCGAGGCATCTGTAAGTTTTAAAAACTCTCAAGAAGTTTCAAGGAGCAGTGAAAGGGCCACTGGACTTGTTAGAATATGTGGAAAAGTAAGTTTCTTAGATTAAAACTTGAGGTTTATGTATTTTGCAAATGCAGTTGGTTTAACAAATTAGTAAACAACCTAATCCTAGTTATCTCTGAAAAACACAAGTTTAATCTTGCCCGGAGCTTCAGCTCTCAATATACTGTCCAGCATATCCCTCGTACAGGGAAATAGCTATACTTACTGATACTTATAATTTTTCAATTGCAAATGTTTAATTGTACTTCAGAAAATTCATCCAGATTTCCTTAAGAAAGGTTTAGAAAGCATACACATAAGCAATTATGAATCTGGCCCTCAGCCTAACTCAGGAATTAAAAAAATAAAATCACCAAATGAAGTCATATTCATTCATTGTTTTCCTCCTTATTTTTCTTCCATAAAAATAGATGTCTCTATTTTAAAACTGGCTTTGTGACATCATTTGAAGCCAGCTTCTTTCTGAATGACAATAATTCAAATTGCATTTTCTTGTCCATGGAATCATAATTTTTTCAAAAATGAAAATAGTGTATACATGGATTGCCAAAGGGTGCTCCAATTTAGTATTAGGACAAAGATGGCCTAATTCAGTGCTACTTACGCATATAATTAAAAACAGAAAACCAGTAACAATTCAGCCATAAAGCTGTTCATCAAAGAATAAAAGCAGTAAAAGCAATTGTTAATTGACATTTCATTGAGAAAAGTAACACATTTTTCAGGTTATCGCAACATTTTGAAATGCCCTGGGAAAATAGAAAATTAATATAATGTAAGCTATTGATAGTTTATAATTCTAACAATGAAACATTTTGTCCAGGCCTTTAATGAGAGCTCTCCCTTAAGAAAAGGAGCAAAGGAATGCAGAAAGACATAAGAGGAGAGGAAATCTAGCTTTCCAGGAAGCTATTTTAGGAAAAACTGAGATTCATAACCTGTTTCAGGTATAACAGATGTAAGGCAGTGTGCAATGTAATTTGTCTCTCTAAATTTACCAGTTAGAAAACAGAGTCCTAACTGGTTGTACAAAGCCACATGACTAGTTACTTGCTGTTCTCATATAGTTCTTTCAGAGATTTTTCTAGTATAGTAGATACTTTAACTACAGAACCCCACTCAATTGAGAGAAAGAGAAAAAGTACTGATATTTAAAACCCTTGTGGCCTTTGGGAATATCCAGTGGGCAAATATCCCCCTACTAGTAGGAAGGGAGGGAGCTGCCTCCTCTTGGAATGAATCAGGTTGCTTAAACAATGTTGGATTAAGGGTTATATCCTTTATCCTGTTCTCAGGGTGCCATAGAGGCTAAAGAAACTCCAAAGAAGGAATTGAACAATCCAAAACATAACAGGTTATACTTGTATCTTCCTTGGTAAGTAGAGTCTTAGCAGTGTATTCAATTTGATTTGGGAACGTAAAGAGAACTGACTTTTTTTGGCACCTGGGTATTATGGGGGAGATTTATCTCGGATCATTCAACTAAATGAGCATGAAATCTGGACTACTATAGATTCATTCATTCTGCATGTTCATTCTCCCCTTCCTTCTATTTGCACAATTATATCTGTGTTACTTCTATTAAATGCAACTGAACGTTTCAGTTGCTAGAGACAGTTTGCCAATTCTATAGGCCTAGATTCTGAGGTAGGCTGAAAAAATGTTTTATTTTGGAGAATCAAGTGAGGTTGAGCTATTTAAACAAACTGACCAAGGTTAAACTATAATATGTGGCTGATATGGGGAGCAAAGTTCGGGAACATACCCTTTACACTGCTAATAATTTTAAGTAGAGTGATAATATTTACATTGCATTTTACATTTTCAAAATCCCTTAAGTATTATATAATGGATCAAAATTACCTTGTACCTAAATATAAGCATCTTGATTATAGAGGTGAAAAAATTAAAACTAAGCGAGGTTCTTAAAAAGTCCTTCATTTGTAATAACTGCACAAAAGTTTTACCCCCAAAGCATATCTTTTCTCATTAATCCACACATTTCTGTTTATTTGTCAAATAAACTCTTTGAACAAGAAATGTTAGAAAAGAATCCTCCAGTCTATCTATCCCCTCTGACTAACAGATGGTATGGTTTATTTAAACACCAAATTTAAATATTTCTATAGTATCTTGAATTAATAAGGTAAATAAAAACAAATGAAGCTGAAGACAAACCCATCTATTTTCCAGCTCTGAAACCTAAAGGTACAGTGTCTATGAAGCAAAACAAAGTTTTGAAGTTATAAATATGCCATCATTGTTTTAATTAAATCCTTTAACATATATACACCATAGAAATATATAAATGTATATTTATATATTTGGTCTTGTATACTACTTAAAACCACAGGTTCCCACTAACCTACTACTAAGGAAATCTAACTCCCAAGTGTGGAATAGTTGTTTCTTAAAATCTAGCTCACTGTCTCATATCTGTCTTTCTCAATCTGTGAAAGACAGACAGACAGAGAGACATTTGTGGTTCCCAAGTGAAAATACTGGGAAGCTTAGATCCAAGTGAGGAGGAGAGTTCCTGGAAAATAGTAAAATACCCAAGATCACTTGGTTCTTTCCTAACTTTTCACATAAGAGTGAGTGTAGGTGCTCCTCTTCGCTTCAAATGTCCTGACAATTCCATCCACTATCACTGTCTTTCTCCTTGACATTTAACATGTTGCCTATTCCATTTTATATTTCTATCTGAAGAAAATCCTTGGACTGGAAAATACAATGATAAAAGTGAAGAATTCTCTAAACATCCTGATGATTATAATGTTTTCTTAATATCCTTGGATGGACTTGTATTAGTCACCTAAACAGGTCTTAAAAAAAAAAAGGGACCAGCATAACAGCAAATTTGACTGCAATCAGAAACCAACCCTTTTTGAATATATTGCTGAAAGAAAATCTCAGTGCTATATGCAACAAGGAGGCCACTGTCATATGGTGGCCCAAATACCTCTCTGTGCATAAATGATGAATGTGGACACTGCGTCACTATGGTATGGCTCTCTAATCTGACCTGCCATGGCTCATCACGGAGACATCACTCCTGATGCTCAGAAAGCAAGTGGTTTTGCTTTTACTCACATGGCAAAAGGAAAATACTGTGACCACACCATTGGTTAGTCTTAGGGGATAGACAGACTGGAGGATTGCATCCTGGGAAGAATAAACTTCCAGAGGGAAGGAGGAGAGGCATAAAATATAATGGCCCATAGGAGGAATTATAAATGAACTAGTATTTCTAGAGTATAAGATGTATAGTTAGTGGCTGTGATGAATAAAGCTAGAATTTATAGCATGAGCTAGATTTTAAGAAACAACTATTCCATACTTGGGAGTTAGATTTCCTTATGTTAGTGGTAACCTGTGGTTTTAAGTAGGGTGCAAGAACAAATAGGTAATAGTAATAATAATAATAACATAAATTGTAACAACAATAGCTAGGATTTAGTGAGCCCTTTTAGCAAACCAGATACTGTTCTAAGCACTTTGCATGTATTAACTATTTAATTCTTACAGAAATAGGTATCCTGGTATCATTTTTACAGATGAGTGATGAAGTAATTTACTAGACACGATGGAGCTAATAGGTAGTGAAGCTGGTATTCAAACAAGAATCCCTGTGCTCATCCACTACACTACCTTGAATGTTTAGAAAGATCACTCGGCACCAGGCAAGAGGGAAAAGACAGGGACGACCACTAAGCACGGCCAAATATTATGCAGTGTTGTCTTTCTTGGAAAGTTCAATTCAGAAATATGATAGCAGAGAAAGCAAATATTATAAGCCTTCTTTACAGGTGGGAACACAGAAACTGAGTATTTAAATGACCTTAGTTTCATGAATCATTATTCACTGAACTTTCTATTCATTAGAGTTATCTATTCTAGTTTTCTAAGAGCAAGATCAGGTATTCTAGAAGATAAATAAATTTTCCCTTTTATATGACTCAGAAGGACCGGAGATGGCTATGCAAGATGCATGAACTCAAAAGTGTCTTGAAGTCCCAGAGACATATTCATTTGTGCATTCTTTCATGTATCCATTCATTCAACAATCGTTTATAGAGTCTTTTATGAACCATGTACTATAAGCTAGGTACTGGGAATAGAATAGGGGGTAAGCAGACAATTGAGTTTACTTTTGTCCATTGAATTCTGTCCAATTTGCTTCTGGTACTTGATTGGTTGAACTTCCTAAAGTTATCTTCTAGGATTATCAAGCTTCCACTCACAAGTATTTTCCCTTTTCCAAAAAACATTACACACACCGTAAACTGAGAAAATTATCAGTCCAAAGAGACTTATTCCCTTCACAATGAAGAATTTCTATATTGTCAGCAATATTCAGCAGACAAGCCATGGAATAAAACTGTTCTGAGCATTTCACCATCTTCAGCTTCTGATTATACCCCACATTCTCTCTTATGAAATACAGACAGTGGTCAAACCAGCAGCCTCCCTTCAGGACACATTACCTAGCCCAGAAGTTCCTAAAATCAAAGGGAGGCAATCTAACTTCCTATCTGACAGGTATTTATTTTTTCTGACCTCACAGATTGCATCTAAGGACAACCACTTCTAGACATATAATTTTAAAGGGAAATATCAATATTTGAGGAAAAACAAATATGCTTGAATATCACTGTACCTTAGGATTTCATTGTTATTCCTCGGATGTTCTCCAAGAGGTTAAATGGGTGATTGAACACATACACACACACAAAAGAAAATCCTGAAATGCTGACATCTTCTATTACCTTAAACTGATTGAAAACCAGGTTTTCTTCTGTTGAGGTGAATTACTTGACAGTCAGTAGAAAAATTCTTCCCATGGGTTTCTCCTTTCTGAAACCTTTCCCACCCTTCGTCCTCAGAAATATACTTTAGTGAGTTTTACTCTATCCCGGGGCATTATTCACAGAATCCAAGAAAAACTAGAAAGACTCGATGACTAATTTGCATTGATCTGACGTACCTGAAATATTTTATTCATTTTATTTTTATGTTTCTTTGAAATAAATACACTTACTATCCTAAGGGTAACTCCGATATTAAAAAGAGTCACATTTATTACACATATACCAGAGCCTATATCCCCAAATAGAATTATTTATGAGAAACCTTAACACAAATAAAAATACCAAACCTTCAGGGCCTCTTGTGTTTTTTCTATTTGACATCTCCTCTTTTCAAATATTCATGTAGAATAGCCTAAAGTAGCAACTTCAAGATGTACTGGATAAAACATTTTCCCAAGCCACTTTATTGTCGCTAGGGTGTTTTCTCAATCTAGATCTCAATAACAATCTTTCCCCTAAATGAACTAGGGATACCTCTCAAGCCACTTGTGAATTTCAACATTTGTTCAGTTTCTTTAGCTTATGGGAAAAACTGCTCAGACTTTAGAGCAATCGCGGCTCTCCACGTTTCCAGCCTCAGAGATAAAGTTCAGGTCAATTTTATCACATGCTGATGCTAAAAGTCTTGGTCTCAGGAGAGGCTGGGATCTCTGACCTAACATATACTACTTTTTACAACTGCTTAATGCTCCAGATATAAGGAACCCATTTACGATCCATTTCCCAAAATTTCAAACTTGATGTTTTTAATACAGTTTCCTAAGTGAATTAGCCTACTTCATTTTTGAGGTCATAGATTCTAGCTGTCATATCAAGTAAAGGCTTGAAGCTTTCTCTTTTTTTTTTTACCTTATAGTAAACACCATATTTATAAGCTTTCTAAGAA
>CAUYQV010043100.1:0-15852 GCA_963574575.1 Galagoides demidoff | reverse complement strand
AGTCTCCTGCCTCCGCCTCCCAAGTAGCTGGGACCACAGGCGCCCGCCACAACGCCTGGCCATTTTTTGGTTGCAGCCATCATTGTTGTTTGGCGGGCCGGGGCTGGGGATTCGAACCCGCCACCTTAGGTGTACGTGGCTGGCGCCTTAGCCGATTGAACCACAAGCGCCGAGCCAGCAAAAACTATTTGAAGGAGGAATTTTTTTATTGTTTGGGATTCATTGAGGGTACAAAGAATTAGGTTATAGTGTTATACTGATTGCATTTGCTAGATAAAATCCCTCTTATAATTGTGCCCCTCCCCCAAGGTGTGCCAACACTATGACCCCCTCATCCTCTTCCCTCCTCCCCTCTTCCCTACTCGCTCATTCCCCCACCCATCCCCCCTTGTATTAGCTCATCTACTGCCTTCATACTAGAATATAGTACATTGGATTCTTGCTTCTCCATTCTTGATGCTTTACTAAGAATGTGTTCCACCTCCAGCCAGGTTAATACAAAAGATGTAAAGTCTCCATCTTTTTTAGTGGCTGAATAGTATTCCATGGCATACATATACAACTGCTTGTTAATGCATTCCTGGATTGGTGTCATTTAGGCTGTTTCCAAATTTTGGCAATTATAAATGGAACTGTGATAAGCAGTCTAGTGCAAATGTCCTGATGATGAAAGGATTTTATTTTTCTTCTGGGTAGATGCCTAGTAATGGGATTGCAGGATCAAATAGGAGGTCTAATTTGAGTTCTTTGAGGACCCATACTTCCTTCCAAAAAGGTTGTATTAGTTTGCAGTCCCACCAGCAGTTCCCTTCTCTCCACATCCACGTCAGCATCTGCAGCTTTGAGACTTTGTGTTGTGGGCCATTCTCACAGGCGTTAGGTGTTATCTCAGGGTGGTTTTGATTCGCATTTATTTCTCTGATGATTAGGGATAATGAGCATTTTTTCATGGGTTTTTAGCCATTCATCTGTCTTTAGAGAAAGTTCTGTTCATATATCTTGCCCAGTGATATATGGGATTGTCGGGTCTTTTTTTTATTGATTAATTTGAGTTCTCTATGGATCCTCGTTATCAAGTTTTTGTCCAATTCATAATATGCAAATTTCTTTTTCCATTCTGAAGGTTGTCTTTTTGCTTTGGTTGTTTCCTTAGCTATACAGATTGAAGGAGGAATTTTTTTTTTTTTTTTTTTGAGACGAAGCCTCAAGCTATCCCCCTGGGTAGAGTGCCATGGCATCACAGCTCATAGCAACCTCCAATGCCTGGGCTCAAGCGAGTCTCCTGCCTCTACCTCCCAAGTAGCTGGAACCACAGGCACCCGCCACAATGCCCAGCTATTTTTTGGTTGCAGCCATCATTGTTGTTTGGCGGGCCCGGGCTGGGGATTTGAACCCGCCACCTTAGGTGTATGTGGCTGGCGCCTTAGCTGATTGAGCCACAGGCGCCGAGCCTTGAAGGAGGAATTTAATGGTGATTTTCTCTGGGGAGGGGGTGGAGGGTGCCATTAGAGGCACTTTGATTATCTATATTATATAGGCAAACATTTAAAAATTTTAAGCTACATATATGTGCATTAGTTGAGTGCATACATGGAAAAAAAGAAGTGTGGGCTTGGTGCCCGTTCTCAGTGGTTAGGGCTCTGTCCACATACACTGGGGCTGGCAGGTTTGAACCCAGCCCAGGCCTGTTAAACAGGGAACAATGACAACGACAACAACAAACAAAAATAGCCAGGCATTGTGGCGGGCCCCTGTAGTCCCAGCCACTTGGGAGGCTGAGGCAAGAGAATCACTTAAGCCCAAGAGTTTCAGGTTGCTATGAGCTGTGACTCCATGTGAGACTCTTGTCTCAAAAAAAAAAAAAAAAAAAAGAAGTTTTTAAGAGTGGAAGGGAAAATGCAAAATAGCCAAGTAATGTTCCCTCCCCCAAATAAATTGATAAATAGCTCCTTCCTCAAAACACAACCTCTTTCAGCTGATGTCTAAGTCTGTTATAGTCGATCATTATAGCGGCACTCTACTGAGGGTGACATAATGAGACTCTGTCTCAAAAAAATAAGTCTGTTAAAATAACAGTCCTGGCTCCTTCAGGACCCAGATTTAAGACAACCTTTCCTGATTCTTTCCTCTGCATTCCCTGAGGCGCTTAGCAGATTTTTATGAGCACATGTCATTCATTCTCCAGTGTCATTTTTTATGAGTCAGTGCCTGACTGCAAGGCTCAGGCTGTATCTGATAGCACCTCCTTTCCCTTGGCATGTGCGTGGTGGGCACTTGACAAAATGTTTGACTGTATATGGGCAGGATTTAGCTCTTTATTTCCCCACATTTTGAGCTCTGTTGGGTTACTGTTGCCAGGGGTAACTTCAGATAGAGAACTTGGCTCAGTTTTCCAAACCTCATTCCCAGTAGCACTCCACAAACCTAAGTGTTTTTTTGTTTTTCTTATTTACTGGCAACCTGGCAACCTGGCTGTTGAACCAAAATGGCCCCCTGGCCTTCCTCCAGGGAACATGCCTGGCAGGTTCTGGGTGTGGATATGAAAGGTCAGGCTCTGTCACAGCCAAGGCCCAGCCTTTGCACAAGTTCCCCTGAAATGTGGCAGAAGCAGTCAAAGGTCTGGCCTTCCAGAAGAATATCTGGCAGCCAAACAAAGGATGTTTATAGAGATTATCATAATGTGGGAAAGCCTCTGCTCCAGAGTTAAATCTAAGAGGCGTATAGATGCTGGGTGCCTGTAGTTCAGTGGTTAGGACACTGACCACATGCACTGGGACTGGTGGGTCTGGGCCTGCTAAACAAACAGATGAACAAAAAAATAGCCTAAAATAGCTGAGCTACTAGGGAGGCTGGGATCCTCAGGGATGCCCCACTGAGGCAAGAGAATTGCTTAAGCCCAAGAGTTTGAGGTTGCTGTGAGCTATGATGACAGCACTCTATAGAGAGTGACAAAGTGAGACTCTGTCTCAATTAAAAAAAAAAATTTTAAAGGAGTATGGAGTGTAAAAAAGAAAAAGAGTATAAAGTGCGCTTATAGTTCTGTGAAGCATGTATGTGAGCCAGAGCCTGGGAGGAAGCTCATCAACATGCCAACAGGGATTGTCTTAGGATATCAGGAGTGACTATTCCCTTTCTCCTTCTCTGTCATTTCTCCGTTTCTTTCTTTCTTTTCTTTTCTTTTCTTTTTTTTTTTTTTTTTTAGAGACAGAGTCTCACTCTGTTGCCCTCGGTAGTCATGGCCTCATAGCTCACAGCAACCCCCAGCTCTTGGGCTTAGCCGATTCTCTTGCCTCAGCCTCCCAAGTAGCTGGGACTATAGGCACCCACCACAATGCCTGGCTATTTTTTTGTTGTAGTTTGGCCAGGGCCAGGTTCAAACCCACAACCCTCAGGATATGGGGCTGGCACCCTACTCACTGAGCCCAGGTGCCGCCCCATTTCTCCATTTCCTAGAATAAGCATATATGGCATATATATTTTTAATTTTTAATATCTCTTTATTTTAGAGACAGGGTCTTGGCCAGGTGTGGTGGCTCACACCTATAATCCTAGCACTCTGGGAGACCAAGGCATGTGGATAGCTTGAGCTCACAGGTTCGAGACCAGCCTGAGCAAAAAAAGCGAGACACCTCCCCCCCCACCGTCCCTACTAAAATTAGAAAAACTGAGGCAAGAAGATCACTTGAGCCTGTGTTGGAAGTTGTTGTAAGCTATGATGCCACAGCACTCTACCCAGGGCGACAGCTTGAGACTCTTTCTCAAAAAAAAAAAAGAGAAAGAGACAGTCTTGTTCTGTCACCCTGGCTAGAGTGCAATGGCATCATCGCTCACTACACCTCAAACTCCTGGGCTCAAGTGAGCCTCCTCTCTCAGTCTCCTGATTAGCTGAGACTAAAGGCACGACCCAGCTAATTAAAAATTTTTTTTCTGTAGAGATAGGATCTTGCCTATGATGAACTCTTGACCTCAAGTCATCCTCCCAAGGAGGCATAAGCCACTGTGCCCGTCCAAGGTGTTTTCTTTTCTTTTTTTTTTTTTTGAGACGGAGCCTCAAGCTATCCGCCTGGGTAGAGTGCCATGGCATCACAGCTCACAGCAACCTCCAATTCCTGGGCTCAAGCGAGTCTCCTGCCTCAGCCTCCCAAGTAGCTGGGACTACAGGAGCCCGCCACAACGCCCGGCCATTTTTTGGTTGCAGCCATCATTGTTTGGTGGGCCCGGGCTGGGGATTCGAACCTGCCACCTTAGGTGTATGTGGCTGGCGCCTTAGCCGATTGAGCCATAGGCACCGAGCTGGTATTTTATTTTCTAACGGTTGTTTTCCTGGTTTGGGAATATCTTAAATATCATTCCACATCAGTGCATATAGATCACCCCTTTTTTAAAAGTATGCATTAAATTGCAAAATGTATTCATCCTATTGTATACTTTGTTTATCTCAAGAAAGGACATTTGAGTTGTTTCTTTCTTTTCCTATTATAAATACTGCTATATTAAATATCTTCATACATATATCAAAGTAAATTTTTAAAATACACATATCTTATAATCCCAGCTACGTGAGAGGCTGAGGTGGAAGGATAACTTGAGCCTAGGAGTTCAAGATCAGCCTAGGCAACAAAGTGAAACCCTGTCAGAAAAAAACCCCCAAAGCAAAAATAACCCACCCTTAAGACCAAATACCACGTATTTTACAATATGTAAATAATAAATGCCCAAGACAAAATAAATTCAAATCACAGAAGTATTATACAGTGATAGTGAGAAGCAGGTTCCCACCTCTGAGCCCTGTTTCCCTGGGCAATGTCCTTGGAGGATGTTCTTCCAGTATATAAGCATATGTGTGCATGTGACTTGACCCTTTTTCTTTTTCACAGAAAGGTCACAAACTTGTTCTGTGCCCTTGTGGCCGGCTTCTGCATTGGCCCACTGCACTGCCATGAGCTGGAACTTTTGTAACACGCACTGTCGCCTGATTGGGTTCTATGTGCCTTGGTCTTATCAACTCTAATCTGCACAGCAATCATGTGATGATGGGCATTTTGCCTAATAGTAAACACAAGCTCGGAGACCATAAGTCACCTGCTCGGGTAAATACAGGGGCCATGTTTGAACATAGGCGATTTTGCTCCAGAGTTGATGCTCTTAGTCACTGCAGTATGTTGTCTCTCTTATCTTGTTGTTTTGCAGGGTTTTTTGTTGTTGTTAGTTTGTTTTGAGACAGAGTCTCACTGTTGCCCTGGGCAGCGTGACTTGGCATCACAGCTCACAGCAACCTCAAACTCCTGGGCTCAAGTGATCCTTTTGTCTCAGCCTTCGGAATAGCTGGAATTATAGGTACCTGCCACAATGCCTAGCTAATTTTTCTGGTTTTAGTAAAGATGGGGGTCTTGCTCTGGTCAAGCTGATCTCAAACTCCCAAGCTCAGGTGATCCACTTGCCTTGGCCTCCCAGGTGTGAGCTACTGGCCTGTTTATAGTTTTTCATGACTTAGTATCATTTCATTATCAGAAACATCATGATAAATTTATCCATTCCCTCATTGAAGAGTATATAATGTAGGTTGTTCCAGTCTTATCCTGACACAAATGGCATTTCCTTGTGCATGTGTCTTTGTACCCATGCAGGGGTGTGACTGCCCAAGGACTCCCCAGAGGTGGACTAGCTGTGGCAAAACATTTATGTGTTTAAACTTGGCTGGGCAATTGGTTTTCAAAAAGGTTACACCAGACAGTGCCTGTGGCTCAGTGAGCAGGACGCCAGCCCCATATACCGAGGGTGGCGGATTTGAACCCAGCCCTGGCCAAACTGCAAAAAAATAGCCAGGCATTGTGGTGGGCACCTATAGTTCCAGCTATTCGGGAGGTTGAAGCAAGAGAATCGCCTAAGCCCAAGAGCTGTAGGTTGCTGTGAGCTGTGACGCTATAGTACTCTACTGAGGATAGCAAAGTTTTATAAAAACAAACAAACAAACAGAGGTTACACCAACTGATGTGCCCCCACAGTGTTAGACTCACCTGCTTCTCACGTCCCTGTTGGCCAACTTTGATTACACTCTTGCTTGTAACCCACCAAGGGTGTCTCTGATAGAGGCAAAGACGGCAGTCACCCCAGAATAAGCCAAAGGAGGCAATGTCTGATGACTCACTGGGGAGACAGGTGCCCCACTGTGGCAGCCTTGGGTCTTGGATGCAGTGAACACACTCAGAAGGGATTAGTATTTTTTTTTTTTTATTGAATGGTAACTATGTACATTACTGCACTTCTGGGGTACAGTGTGGGGGGTTTTTTGTGCTCTAGGAATGCCGTATCAGAAAGTGTCTAGAATACAATATCAAAATGCTTAGGCAGTCTGGGTCCAAAAGGCTTTAGAGTCCAGCAAGATAAGAGCCTGCTGGGCAGACACTGGCATGAGGCAAGCAGCCACCCAATAACCTGGTGTCTGGACCACATGAGGAGGCTAAGGAGGCTTGAGCCCAGCTGTAGGGAATCTTTCTAAAGGAATGTGTGTGTGCTAAAATCCTTTGTGGAAATTTGCTGGGGGAGTATTTGTTAACAAGGCTTCCCTCTTTTTTATTTCAAAAAATTTTCAAGCACATATATTAAAATTTAATTCCCGTACCATGCAATTTATGTATTTTAAATGTATATTTATAAAATTATGCTTCCATCACTACAACCAAGTTTTTTTACTTATTTATTTTTGAGATGGAGTCTCACTATGATGCCCATGCTGAACTCAAACTCCTGGGCTCAAGTGATACTCCTACCTCAGCCTCCTCACTAGTCAGAGATGAGCCATTGAGCTGTACAACTTATTTTATTATTACTATTATCATTAGACAGAGTCTCACTCTGGTGCCCTGACTAGAATGCTATGGCAGTATAGCTCACAGCAACCTCAAGTTCTTGGGCACAGTGATCCTCTTGCCTCAGTTTTTTTCTATTTTTAATAGAGATTTAAAGTCTTGCTATTGCTCAGGCTGGTCTCAGCCTCCCGAGTTCAAGCTATGCACTTGCTTTGGCTTCCTAGAGTGCTAGAATTATAGGCGTGAGCCTATAATTGGTTGTCCAGCCCTGTACAACCAATTTTAGAACATTTTTTTACCCCTAAAAGAAATGCTACATCCTTTACCCAGCCCCCACTAATATATACATCCCCTCCAACTCCAATCACCAATCTACTTTTCTATCTGGAACATTTCATATAAACAGAATCATACTGTGTATAATATGTAGCCTTTTGTGTCCGGCTTCTTTCACTTAGCATAACATTTTCAAGGTTCATCCACACTATGACACGTATTAGTACTTTAGTCCTTTTTTTTTTTTGAGACAGAGCCTCAAGCTATCCCCCTGGGTAGAGTGCCATGGCATCACAGCTCATAGCAACCTCCAACTCCTGGGCTCAAGCGAGTCTCCTGCCTCAGCCTCCCAAGTAGCTGGAACCATAGGCGCCCACCACGACGCCCGGCCATTTTTTGGTTGCAGCCATCATTGTTGTTTGGCGGGCCCGGGCTGGGGATTCGAACCTACCACCTTAGGTGTATGTGGCTGGCGCCTTAGCCAATTGAGCCACAGGCACCGAGCCTTTTTTTTTTTTTTTTTGAGACATAGTCTTACTATGTCTCCCTCAGTAGAGTGCCAAGTGCTGTGGCATTACAGCTCACAACAACCCCAAACTCTTGGGCTTAAGCGATTCTCTTGCCTCAGCCTCCTAAGTAGATGGGACTATAGGTGCCCACCACAATGCCCAGCTATTTTTTTTGTTGCAGTTGTCTTGTTTAGCTGGCCCAGGCCAAGTTCGAACCCACCAACTTCAGTGTATGTGGCTGGCACCATAATCACTGTGTTAACCAGCGCTGAGCCATACTTTAGTCCTTTTTATTGCTGAATAATACTTGAGTATATAGATAGATCAGCTCTTAAAAACCTGTTCATGATCGACATTTGGGCTATTTCCACCTTTTGGGCTATTATGAATAATGCTGCTATTATGTGCATATTTGTTTTTATTTCTTTTGGGTAGATATTCAAAGAATGGAAGTGCTGGATAGTATGATAACACAACGTTTAGTCCCTCTTTCTTATAAAAGAACAAGCAACTGGGATTTGACAGGCTTGGGTTTGAGTCCTGGGTCTATTGTTTCCTGGATCCTACCTATCATGGGAGGTAAGTCACAACTACTTTTTACAACAGAAAGGATTTCTTTATGATTTTTTGTTTCGGCTCGGCACCTGTGGCTCAAGTGGCTAAGGCACCAGCCACATACACCTAAGGTGGCGGGTTCGAATCCAGCCCGGGCCTGCCAAACAATGACGGCTGCAACCAAAAAAATAGCCGGACGTTGTGGTGGGTGCCTTCCCAAGCAGTCCCAGCTGCTTGGGAGGCTAAGGCAGGAGACTTGCTTGAGCCCAAGAGTTGGAGGTTGCTGTGAGCTGTGATGCCACGGCACTGTACCGAGGGGGACAGCTTGAGGCTCTGTCTCAAAAAAAAAAAAGAAAAAGATTTTTTGTTTCTTTTACCATTGTTTTATCGATCTTAGAGATATTCCATGTTCCTTGCAGAAAACATTTAAAGTGAAGTTATCCTTGCTATTAAGGCTTTAGTGTATATTTCAGACTTCTCCATATTTCAATATAAATACAGTTAGAAGTAAATAAATGTGGGATTTTTAGTACCGTTGTAGGATGATGATGCTTTCTATGCTCTCCAGTAACCGATGTTTTATAGATCATCATATTTTTCAACATCTTTAAATGTGGATTTAGTCCATAATTTATTTTAGTGGCTTGTCATTGCATGGATATACCACAGTTTCTTTAGGCATTGCTCTTATGAGATACTTAGGGGGTTTCCAATTTTTTGCTATGATATTCAATGCCACGTTCCATTGATAATTGTACCAAACCTCTAAGGGCCTATGGCACAGAGTTGGGCAGTCTCATAGCCCCGTTGGCTTCTTCCTATCCTGGCGCCTGGCTCTGTTTCTCCTTCTTTAATTTGTCGTTAGGTTTGGTTTGAGAACTTTACTGTCCTCCAGGAGGGGAGATGAGTCAGGCAGTCTCAGAGATAGACTTTAAAGTCTACAGAAGTGATGACAGGAAAACAAATGTTTTGTATAACCTCCACTTTATGAATATAGCAGTTGATGTTTCAGGGATGCCTCAGTGAGTCACTGGAGGTAGGGAGGCCTTGATTGCTGTGATAGTGCTAATAATAATCAGTATAATAATAACATAAAATGGCAACAACAGCAATATCATCCTTTGTCCCAAAGAAATTGCAAACGTATTACCTACATATCTGGCCTCACTCCTGGCATATTCCAGGAAATATGTTATTACTATTATTCAATTTTTATTTATTTTTATTTTGTTCCCTCTGGTTTTGAAGAAGCTCAGCTTCATATTCTCTAGCCAGAGTTATATTTTTTCCTCCTGTTCTATGTAAGATTAACTAGCCCATTCAACAGCTGAGTTCTAGAATCTTTAGAATTAGAAAATATTAGAGCTAGCTTGACCTTAAGAATCATCTAACTCAGCAGTGATGATTGCTCAGTGATTTGTTGTTGTTGTTGTTTATTAACTTTGACTAATACCTAAATACATTTCATTGAAGAAAAAAAAACAAGCAAGCCAGGCATGGTGGTTCACACCTGTAATCCTAGCACTCTGGGAGGCCAAGCCATGTGGATATCTTGAGATCATGAGTTTGAGACCAGCCTGAGCAAAAAGCAAGACCCCCATCTCTACTAAAAATAGAAAAATTGAGGGTGGTGCCTGTGGTTCACTGGGCAGGGCGCTGGCCCAATGGACCGAGGGTGGTGGGTTCAAATTTGGCCCTGGCCAAACTGCAACAAAAAAATAGCCAGGCATTGTGGTGGGTGCCTGTCGTCCCAGTTACTTGGGAGGCTGAGGTGAGAGAATCACCTAAGCCCAAGAGTTGAAGGTTGCTGTGAGCTGTGTGACACCACGGCACTCTACTGAGGGCAATAAAGTAAGACTCTGTCTCTACAAAATATATATATATAGAAAAATTGAGGCAAGAGGATTGCTTGAGCCCAAGAGCTGTAAGCGATGATGCCACAGCACTCTGCCCAGGGCAATAGCTTGAGACTCTTTCTCAAAAAAAAAAAAAACAAAACACTGCAGTGTAGTTAAAACTGAAGTCACTTTGATCAACTTCTTATCTCCTCTATTCTCAGAGATAACCATTATATTTAGTGTAGATACTTTCTCAGACCTCTTTTTATATATTTACATGTAAGTATACATTTGCTTATATATATCTACAGACACACCCGTAGAAAATCCATGGGGTTTCTATACCAGTAAATGGTGTCCTGGTGTTTTTATTATTCTGCAACTTACTTTTTTTCTTCCCAAACAAGTCTGAGAAATCGTCCATGTGGGCAGCTTGTTCTTTTTGAGTATGCCAAGTACAGGTTATCATTCCACTATAGGCGGCCAGGTTATTTGCACTGCTGGACCATTAGAACATTATAAGCACTGACAGACCTGGCCAGGTTACCTAGGTGATAGGAATGGCTGGGTCACAGGTCAGTGCAGGACAAGGTTCATAGCCACTGCTAGATCACTCTCAAAGGTGGCAGTACTTGCTTTCATTTCCCTATTGATGTCTGGACTATCCACTTCCCATTAGCATCTTTTTCCTGAGCCCCTGTTCCTGGGGAGAGTGTATCTACCCCGGGTGCAAGGGCTATGGAAAATGTTGACTACTAGTTGCCAAAATCTTCTTCATCCTCATTTATAAACCAAGAGATGGAAGTTCCCACAGTTTGTGGTGGGCTGGAAGGAAAGTTAAGGTCTTAGAATGTCAGTAGAAGACTTTTTATATTGTGCTTTAACACAAAAGTCAGTTGCATCAAAGCCACCTATTGCCAGTAAAGTATGGTATGAATCTTCCGGGTTTGGGAAAAAAGGTAATTTTGACTCTGAAATACTATGCCGTCTAATTCTGAAATGCTTTGTACTTCCGTTGGTTTCATGGCTGGCGCCATGGCATCCAGCCAGGAGGTAATTTCTGTTGTTAATCCTCATTGAATGGGGATGGCCGCTGCCATTGGTAGGGAGTGGCAGAGTCATTGAGAGAGGTGCAGTCTGAGAGCAAGTACCTGTATAGACATGGTCAGAAGGGCGGCCTACTGACTTCTCAGAGAGCTGCCTACTTCCTGACAAGTGAGGGTCAGAGGCTATCCCTGCCACCCTCAGCAGCTAGAATATGAGGGGACATGGCAGCACTTTAAAGAACAGGGATCAAAATTCAGAAAATGTTTTAGATGCATACATGTCTGCTCTGGGGTTATTTATAGCAAGGAGAAATAAGTGACAAGCTCTAAGTCTAACAATGGAGGTCAACAGGTAATTCGATTACAACACTAAACTTATATGGTAGATTTTTTACACAACTGTCAAAGGAAGGTGCAACTAACTTGCTAATTTTACAATTGCTCGATATAATGTTTGTGTTAAAAAAAAAATTAAGTGACTTGTTTCCTGCTTCTTGGAGTATACTCAAGAGAACCTTTTTTGGAGGAGAACACGATAATTTCTAGATTTTATTTTATTTTATTTTGAGACAGAGCCTCAAGCTGTCACCCTGGGTAGAGTGCTGTAGCATCATAGCTCACAGCAACCTCCAACTCCTGGGCTCAAGCGATTCTCCTGCCTCTGTCTCCCAAGTAGCTGGGATTACAGGTGTCTGCTGCAATGCCCAGCTATTTTTTGGTTGCAGCCGTCATTGTTGTTTGGCTGTCCCAGGCTGGATTCAGAACCCCCAGCTCAGGTGTATGTGGTTGGTGCCTTACCACTTGAGCCACAGGCGCCAAGCCAATTTCTAAATTTTAAATGTAATCCAGCAATAGCATTTCCAAAAAATATGTCCTACCAGAGATCTTGCACTTGTGCACAAAGATTTGGCTATAAGAGAATGTTCACTTCAGCACTGTTTGTACTAGGAAGTGCTGGAGGGAATCCAAATATCCATGTACTTGAGGTTGGACAAATACCTTAAGGTACATTTATACAATTATATATCTGGCAGCCGTGGGAAAGAAATGAGGTCACCCAACCAGTCTGTACATATGACATGGAAAGATGTCCAAGATCCTGCATTGAGAGGAGAAAAATAAGATGGAACACAGAACACGGTGTGGGTGCATTGTGTAAACCAACGCATATGAAAAACTTGCAAAATGTCTACATTAACTATCAGCCGTGATTTTTAAAGGAAACAGAATAGGAAGAACTTCCATTTTCTAGTCCAGCATTCGATAGTGCGTGTGTTTACATGAAGCAGACCGTACTCCTGGAATCAGGAAAACAAATCAATTACTAACTAAAGTACAAAGAACCATTGACCAATTCTCCTAAAAGGATAGGAATTCTACTTATTTACAGTGTGATTCCAATTGTATTAAAAAATGTGCATAAGAATTCTGATTAAGGACTAATCTGAGGCACTGACTGTTTTCTCTACTAGATGGCATAGGGTACATTTGACTTTTCTTTGTCTTCTTTTTCAAGTTTTTTCATTAAGCCTAAATTAGCCTCCAAATTGGGAGAAAAGAATTATGGACTTTGTTTTTTGGACTTGCAGAGATTTGAAAGCATCAGTGAGAGGGCCTGGACTGTGTGTGTCTGGGAAGGTCCAGCTCCTTGGCTGAGCAGCTTCTATTTTGAGCAGGACTCCAGCGAGGGAGCCTGGGCTGGGCTATGGGTGAAGTGCAGCCCTATTTCAGTTGGGTTGCTGAGAAGCTGAACTCCTGCAAAGGCTATCTGGGGTGGCTGAGGGATGCCACTGGCAGTGTGGCGAGGCCTGGATTTACTGTCCCCATTTTTTATTTTAATTTTAATTTTTTAATTTTTAAAATATTTAAAATTGGCTCAGTGCCTGTAGCTCAGCGACTAGGGCACCAGCCACATACACTGGAGCTGGCAGGTTTGAATCCAGCCTGGGCCTGCCAAACGATGACAACTCTAACCAAAAAATAGCCGGGCGTTGTGGCGGGTGCCTGTAGTCCCATCTACCTGGGAGGCTGAGGCAGGAGAATCACTTAAGCCCAAGAGTTTGAGGTTGCTTTGAGCTGTGATGCCATAGCACTCTAGTGAGGGTGACATAGTGAGACTGTGCCCCCTCCCCCCAAAAAAGGGCCGGGCGCGGTGGCTCATGCCTATAATCCCAGCTGAGGTGGGTGGATTGCCTGAGCTCACAGGTTTGAGATCAGCCTGAGCCAGAGCGAGACCTTGTCTCTAAAAATAGCCAGACGTTGTGGCAGGCTCCTGTCATCCCAACTACTTGGGAGGCTGAGGCATGAGAATCACTTAAGCCCAAGAGTTTTAGGTTACTGTGAGTTGTGACGCCATGGCACTCTACCAAGGGCTACAAAGCAAGACTCTGTCTCAAGAATAAATAAATAAATAAATAAATAAGCCTTGGTGCCTGTAGCTCAGCGGCTAAGGTGCCAGTAATCCCAGCCGAGGTGGGTGGATTGCCTGAGCTCACAGGTTTGAGACCAGCCTGAGCCAGAGCGAGACCTCATCTCTTAAAATAGCCAGACGTTGTGGCGGGCACCTGTAGTCCCAGCTATTTGGGAGGCTAAAGCAAGAGAATCACTTAAGTCCAAGAATTTGGGGTTGCTGTGAGCTGTGATGTCACAGCACTCTACCCAGGGCAACGAAGTGAAACTCTGTCTCAAAAAAATAAATTGGCTTGGTACCTGTGGCTCAAGTGGCTAAGGCGCCAGCCACATTCACCTGAGCTGATGGGTTCAAATCCAGCCTGGGCCTGCCAAATAACAATGACAGCTGCAACCAAAAAATAGCTGGGTGTTGTGGCGGGCACTTGTAATCCCAGCTACTAGGGAGGCAGAGGCAGGAGAATCACTTGAGCCCAGGAGTTGGAGGTTGCTGTGAACTATAATGCCACAGCACTCTACCCAGGGTGACAGCTTGAGACTCTGTCTCAAAAAACTAAAAATAATAAATAAATAAAAATAGAATCTTGGGCTCATGTTCTCTTGCCTCAGCCTCCCAAGTACCTGGGACTATATGCACCACCACAATCCCCAGCTAGTTTTAGAGAAAGGATCTCACTCTTGCTCAGGGTGGTCTCAAACTCCTAAGCTCAAGCAATCCAAAGCCTTGGCCTCTCAGAGTGCTAGGACTACAGGCATGAGTCACTGTACTGGGCCCTTTATTTATTTATTTTAGAGATGGGGTCTTGCTTATATTTCCCAGATTAGACTCAAACTGCTGGGCTTATAAAATGGGCTTTTAAAAGCAAAGATGGAATGCCAGGCATGGTGGCTCATGACTGTAATCCTAGCACTCTGGGAGGCCAAGCAGGTGGCTTATCTGAGCTCACAGGTTTGAGACCAGCCTGAGTCAGAGCGAGACCTCGTCTCTAAAAATAGCTGGGTAATGTGACAGGTACCAGTAGTCCCAGCTACTTGAGAGGCTGAGACAAGAGAATTGCTTGAGCCCAAGAGTCTGAGGTTGCTGTGAGTTATGACACCATGGCACTCTACTGAGGGCAGCAAAGTGAGACTCTGTCTCAAAAAAAAAAAAAGAAAGATGGAGCCGTGCATAGTGGGGTCACACCTGTAGTCCTAGCACTTTGGGAGGCCAAGGCCAGCTGATCCCTTGAGCTCAGGAGTTGGAGACCAGCCTGAGCAAGAATGAGACCTATCTCTACTAAAAATAGAAAAATTAGCCTGTAGTCCTAGCTACTAAGGAGGCTGAGGCAAGAGGATTGCTTGAGCCCAAGAGTTTGAGGTGGTTATGAGCTATGGATGCCATGGTACTCTACCCAGAGCAACAGAATGAGATTCTGTCTCAAAAAAAAAAAAAAGGGATTGTTCCATAATACTGTTTAGCAGCTTGTTCTCTTTTCATCATGTGCTATGGATATCTTTCTCAATACCCCAAAAGTTCTAGTTCTCAATAGGTCTTAAAAGTTTTGGGGGGTGATTTTAGCCATCACAATGATGGGGGCACGGCTGTACAAGGGAGGGGGGCCAGGGATGCTGGCACCCCTGAGATGGGCAGGGCAGTTCTGCATGATGGATTTTCCTGCATCTCAGAGGACCTTGGAATTTAGCACAGGATCCATTCATAATTGTCTGAGTCCAGAGCTTAAAGATATGTTCCAGGTAAGGCAACATATCTGTGGCATGGTTCTGATATACTCTGAGCTTAGGAACATTATGTTTGCTATTTGTGGATTTCATGTAGGGCAATAAAATGAGGTGTGATGTAATAATTTATTATAAAAAGGGGGCACTATGTCTGACACGGACAAGAATCCTAACTCTGGCACAAATGCAGCCTCTTGGAAGGGCTGCTTAATCTTTTAAATGGATGTCATTATAATGTGTTTAAATAATCCCCACCAATGAACCTTTGGGATGAATTCAGTTCTGCACAATTGTAATAAGACTTCTTTTAAAAACATGCTTGCACACTCATATTCATCTTTTTGTAGGATGTAGAATTTCCTGGATGTAGAATTGGGTCTACATCTACTGGGCCAAAATTAAGGAATACATTTTTTTTTTCCATTTGACTATATTGCCAGATTGCCTTTTAGAAAAGGTTCATACTCAACTATACTACGTGAGGTTATTCATTTCCCCACATCCTGACCAGCACTCACTAAAACATTTGTCAGTCTGAGTTGGGGAATGGTATCTTTTTTTTTTTTTTTTTTTGAGACGGAGCCTCAAGCTATCCCCCTGGGTAGAGTGCCATGGCATCACAGCTCATAGCAACCTCCAACTCCTGGGCTCAAGCGAGTCTCCTGCCTCCGCCTCCCAAGTAGCTGGGACC
>CAUYQV010043099.1:0-24324 GCA_963574575.1 Galagoides demidoff | reverse complement strand
TAACAAATGGAAAAACATACCATGCTCATGGCTGGGAAGAATCAACATTGTTAAAATGTCCATACTACCCAAAGCAATATACAATTTTAATGCAATCCCTATTAAAGCTCCACTGTCATACTTTAAAGATCTTGAAAAAATAGTACTTCATTTTATATGGAATCAGAAAAAACCTCAAATAGCCAAGACATTACTCAGAAATAAAAACAAAGCAGGAGGAATCACACTACCAGACCTTAGACTATACTATAAATCGATCGTGATCAAAACAGCATGGTACTGGCACAAAAACAGAGAGGTAGATGTATGGAACAGAATAGAGAACCAAGAGATGAACCCAGCTACTTACTGTTATTTGATCTTTGACAAGCCAATTAAAAACATTCACTGGGGAAAAGATTCCCTATTTAACAAATGGTGCTGGGTGAACTGGCTGGGGACCTGTAGAAGACTGAAACTAGACCCACACCTCTCACCATTAACTAAGATAGAATCTCACTGGATTAAGATTTAAACTTAAGACATGAAACTATAAAAATACTAAAAGAAAATGCAGGGCAAACTCGATGAAATCGGCCTGGGTGAATATTTTATGAGGAGGACCCTCCAGGCAATTGAAGCAACATCAAAAATACACTATTGGGACCTGATCAAACTAAAAAGCTTCTGCACAGCCAGGAACACAGTAAGTAAAGCAAGCAGACAGCCCTCAGAATTGGAGAAGATATTTGCAGGTTATGTCTCCAACAAAGGTTTAATAACCAGAATCTACAGAGAACTCAAACGTATTAGCAAGAAAAGAATAAGTGATCCCATCTCAGGATGGGCAAGGGACTTGAAGAGAAACTTCTCTGAAGAAGATAGATGCATGGCCTACAGACACATGAAAAAAATGCTCATCATCCTTAATCTTCAGAGAAATGCAAATCAAAACTACTTTGGGATACTATCTAACTCCAGTAAGATTAGCCCATGTCACAAAATCCCAAAACCAGAGATGTTGGCATGAATGTGAAGAATAGGGAACACTTCCACACTGCTGGTGGGAATGAAAATTAATACGTTCCTTTTGGAAAGATGTTTGGAGAACACTTAGAGATCTAAAAATAGACCTGCCATTCGATCCCACAATTCCTCTACTAGGTATATATTCAGAAGACCAAAGATCACATTATAACAAAGATATACGTACCAGAATGTTAATTGCAGCCCAACTCATAATTTCTAAGTCCTGGAAGAAGCCCAAGTGCCCACTGACCCATGAATGGATCAATAAATTGTGGTATATTATACCATGGAATATTATGCAGCCTTAAAGAAAGATGGAGGCTTTACCTCTTTTATGTTTACATGGATGGAGCTGGAACATATTCTTCTTAGCAAAGTACCTCAAGAATGGAGGAAAAAGTATCCAATGTACTCAGTCCTACTATGAAACCAATTTATAGCTTTCTTATGAAAGCTATAACCCAATTATAACCCAAGAAGAAAGGGGAAAGGGAGAGGTAGAGGGGGAGGGGAGAGGATGAGTGGAGGGAGAGTAATCGGTGAGACCACACCTACAGTGCATCTTACAAGGGTACCTGTGAAATTGACTAGGTGTAGGACATAAATATCTTAACATAATAACTAAGAAAATGCCATGAAGGCTATGTTAACCAGTTCGATGAAAGCATTTCAAATTTTATGTAAAACCAGCACATTGTACCCCATGATTGCATTAATGTACACAGCTATTATTTAATTAAAAAAAAAACTGCTGTGCATTTCATGACACGTTTAGCCCTGCTAAGGGGCTGGACTTTAATGTGACTTATAGTTTCTCTCAACAGCGTAGCCCCCTCACACACACACAGACAGGCCACCACAGAATCAGGTTTGTTCAATTCCTTCTTTAGAAATGGACTCAATGCTCTTCTGACCCTTGTACTACTCTCACCCTTGTCCTCAGCCTTCTCTCTCTAGAAGTTTCCTGAGACCCTCATCTTCATGATTTCCCATGGAGGGTGGTGTGTGCTGTAGGCTTGTGAAACAGCATGACCACTGGGAAACACCAGGCCACTGACCTGTGGCTCCAGCCAGCGTCTGTCTCAGTCCTCTCTGGGGCCGGCCTCCCTGTCCACCTCTCCTTTCCCATTGGTATGCTTACACTGTTCATGGTGGATACAGACATACTCTTGTCAGGTTCAAGTATTTCTCTTTCTTTACGTGATGTGAAAACTGGATTTCTGTGAAACTTTCTTTCCACATCCTGGGCATTATGAAAACCAACTTCAACATCAACTTGTGCTCAGATATGGTAATTTGATGAGCTTTTGACAGTGTTTGTATTCATATTTATACCCTCCTATAGAAATACTAAGCGCTGTGCCAATATCTTCTCCAGAAAAACAATATATGTATACATAAAAAAAATCAAACAGAAATATCCACCATCTTGAATATAAATAATGCAACAGTTGACATTTGTATACTGGTATTATTTTTCTTTGAAATTATTATTTTGCAGCGCAGTTGTGCAAGAAAACAGAGCTGGTGATAGAGAACTGGTTGGATACTAATTGTGACTTGGCCGCCATATGAGATAGAGTCATCCATTTGTTCATTGGTTCATTCCACCTGAATATCCCTTCTGTCTCAGATATACACCTAAGTGTCTGGGATACAGCAGGATACTGCAGCAAACACAAAATGTGCCCGCTTCAAGGATCTTGCACTCACCAGTAGGGGCAAGCTGTAAATCAGTGTTTTCTCAAACCGTAGTGAGACTCCAAATCACCTGCAGGTTAACAGCTGTGTACAGTGGCTCACACCTCTAATCCTAGCACTTTAGGAGGCTGACAGGGGAGAATCATTTGAGGTCAGAGGTTTGACACCAGCCTGAGCAAGAGTGAGACCTGGTCTCTAGGAAAAAATTATCTGGGTATGGTGGCTTGTACTTGTACTCCCACCTATTTGGGAGGCTGAATCAGGAGGATCGCTTGAGCCCAAGAGTTTGAGGCTGCTGTGAGCTATGATGCCACTGCACTGTAGCCAAGGTGACAGAGAGATACTCTGTCTCAAAAAACAAATGAACAAGTTGCTGGATGGTACCCCCAGAGACTGATTTTCTAGAACTGGTTTGGGGCCCAAGAATTTGTATTTCTAAATAGTTCCCAGATAATGCCTATGGTTCAGGGACCACATTTTGAGTACAACTGATAAAAACAAATCAGTAAATACATAATATATGTGGTGTTGTGGATGCTGCTCTTCTAGGTTGGCCCTTGTGAAAAGGCTGATCACTTGGCAGAGACCAGACTGAAGAGAGGGGACAAGGCTTTGGGGGAATCTGGGAAGATGACCGTAAGGAGCAGCATGAGAGGGGCCTTGACCTCTGAGCGCTGAGGGTGCCATGTGAATCACCACTGCATTTCACCTGCTGTATGATTGGGTTTGTTTTGTATTTGGAGCTTTGTACCTGGAACAGTGCCATGTTCATACTTGTATCCCCAAAGCCCTGGTACTGAGAAATAGCTCATTAAATGAGGCATATAGTATTTGAATCACTTCACATTAGTAAACTCATTTAATCCTCATAGAAGCCACACAAGGTATCTCCCATCATTATCCCCATTTTACAGACCATGTAACTGAGGCACAAAGAGGTTAAGTACCTTGCTTAGGGTGAGAGAGATAGGAAATGACAGAACAGGATTTCTGTTATTTCTCATAAAGATTGGATAGATGGATGGATGGATGGGTGGATGGATGGAGATGTTGAAACTGAGTCAAGAAAAGTTATCAACTGGCTTCTGTATTTCAAGAGAACACAATTAGAACTGAGAGGTGGATGTTTACCAGAAGAGGAGAAATGTTTTCATGAATGGGGGACTCCATATGAGAGAAAGTGTAAGGGAACCAGGGCTAGAGGTACTGAGATCAGGTGTGTGGTGAAGAGGGCAGGTAACAGGCTCCCTTTACACCAAAGCAGGATGTTCCATTGGAAGCAGGAGGCCAAGAGAAAGCAGATTTAGCAAACCCCTTCCTCTCAAAAGGCTTTGACAAGTTGTGTTTTAATCTAATTAATACATTCAGGAAGTTGGACCAAAAGGAATGTGATCATTTAATTGTTTTGTTCAAAGGGTACGAAGCAGGCTATTAGTCTGGGGTCACGACTCCAAGGTTCATTTAAGGTTATTACTGAGGAGGGCTTCAGAACAAGAGTGGCTGATTGATTCTTTCTCACTGCTACTCATTAATTTACAAAGATTCATTGTGTCAGAGCTAATTTGCAGAGTCTGGAACAAAATGTAAAACAGATTCAGGTTGATAGGAATTGTTTTGTATCTGCTATTCTATCTTGTTCCTTTCTCTACATTTTCCCTTCTAAAGATTTTCAGGTACATGAATTTACAGGCTGATTGTAATTAACTCTTTTTCCACATGACAAAAGTTATCTCTAGTGATTAAGTAGCAAGCAGGAAGTGTATATTTTGTGATTCATTTCCAGTCCAGCAAAAATGTGGCTGTCCTATTACTCTCCTATTGCCCAGGAAAAGTCATTTAACTTTTGGCTCTCCTATTACTCTCCCTATTAACCAGGAAAAGTCATTTATTGCTCAGATTTCTCTTCTGGAAAATCAGGTTGATAAAATGCAAATCTGGATACCTTATATCCCCACCCCCACCATCAAAGTTTTTAAATGGCTCCCATGACCTGCAAAACACGATTGATGTTGTATGTTTCGAGACCCTGAATAATTGGCCTCAACTTTCTTTTCTTGCCACATATTCTGCCACCATTTAATAAGTATTCCCTTTTCTATCGCAGCAGACAATCTTGCATGTTTACTCTTTATCCCCACCTTCGGATATTTGTCAAATTTCTTTTCTACCTTTAACTTGTTATCACTCTGCCTTCCATAGCCAAATTACCCAATGATCTATATATGTTTTCTTACTTTCTTCATTAACACTTGTTACAATTTTGTTATAATAGTTTGTGTAAATGCATATTTTATTGGAATAATATGCCTGTGTCCACCACTTGATTTTGAGCTTCTGAGGACAGAGACAGAGATCACATCCTAAGCAAGTCTGTATCACAAATTGCTAACAAACTGCCTGGCAATAACATAAACTTAT
This sequence comes from Galagoides demidoff, assembly GCA_963574575.1. Taxonomy (NCBI): domain Eukaryota; kingdom Metazoa; phylum Chordata; class Mammalia; order Primates; family Galagidae; genus Galagoides; species Galagoides demidoff. The sequence goes on along the minus strand of CAUYQV010043099.1, from coordinate 19,197 downwards.
GTGTTGATTGAGTGAATAAATGAAAGAATGTCTGGCTTACCTAACAAGATGATGATCGAATGTCATCTGTAAGCCAGGAGTATGATGATTGAATTGTATGTTCAATGCTAAAGCTCTTTGTAAATTAAAATCTACAAAAATTGTGTGCTGAAGTTAGGAATCACTTCTTTGTTAAAGTGCTCTAAAAATATTTTCTAATTCCATCTTGATCATGGAGATTTAAATATTTCTTTTCTCTCCCTTTTTAAAAATATATCCATTCCTTCATTCCATCTTGGTCATGGAGTATTAAATATTTTGTCTACTTTTGCCAGAAGTACTTATTCAGTCATTTATTTGCATAATCAACAAATATGCCTGCCAGGCAATGTGTTAGGCACTGGAGATGGAGTGGACAATTAGAGAAAAGTGGCCCTAGGCCTCGTGGATCTCAGGGGAGCACGATGGGTAAGCTGTGAGTAATTTTTTCTGGGTTTGGGCTGCTGCCTCAGGTGAGTGCCTGCCCTGCACACTGACCACAGGTCATGCCCTATCACCTGCCCTATCAGTTATCATGATGTTTTAATTCTTGGTGGGTTGGACCTTGCACCTGAACATGCTCTTTCTGTGCTTAGCAGTGATGGATCCAGGCAATTCATAGAGCTCCCAAGTACACAGCAGCCTATTTTTTCTTTGGCAGATTTGGCCTAGGCTCTGGCCCTCTGTTGGTATGAAGACACGTTGGCTACCTTTCAATCTTTACCTTTCTGAAAATAGTGTTAAAATAGAACCAAAGTATTTACGTAAGACACCTGAATTTCTTTTGATAAATAATCATAACACACGAAGAAAAACTCCTTGAAACAAATTTTTCTTCTTGGTCTATTGTTTCTTATCAGAAAAAGCTGCTTTGCTTCTGTAATCACTAGTAACAGCTATACATCTCTTCCAAAATGGTCCAATTCAGCACCTCTCTATATTTAACTGTTCTTGGCGGCCTCTCACAGAAACAGACTGGTTGCTGATGATCATTTTTGTGAAGAGTGGCCTGGCCCCCAGCTCTCCTGTTGCCTCTATCAGGGGTTAGCAGAGGAGGACATGGGGAGGGATGAGAGGTCAAATCTGTTACTTTTTATAGAGGTGAATTGAAAATAATTTCCTGTGAAAGCTGAGGACATTCCTTCATTAGTGTTGCTTCCTGCTCTGGATCTTATATACTGGGTGATATTTTTTTTCCTTTTGGAACTTCTATGGGCTAACTTCCTGGGCCTGAGGCTGCTGAGAGATAGAATTTTACAGGTTCAGTCGACATCCACAGCATTGAGCCAGGGCAGTAGTGATGAATGAACTGAAGAGAGCCACCTAAGCCATCTCTGGATATTCTGAGCATGTTCAAAGGGGAAGCCTCAAAGAGATGTTTTCAGAAGCAGCCAGCCATAAAATTTTAGGGTTAAGGAAGACTCTGTGGGGGAAATATGCTCCAATTCCCTGTCCCTTGGATCTTAATGCTAATCTTCCCCAAACCACTCTTTCATATCATAGTTGCTATGTATTTATTGAGAAACAGTAGTATGTGTGTTGCACATGGCTCAGGGGTCCTCAAACTTTTTAAACAGGAGCCAGTTCACTGTCCCTCAGACCATTGGAGGGCCAGACTGCAGGCCCTGGGACGAGTTGACTGCTAAGGCAGCAGCAGCAAAAACACTCAGTGGGCTGGATAAATGTCCTCAGCAGGCCGCATGTGGCCCGCGGGCCATGGATTGAGGACACCTGTGTCTAGATGCTGGATGAGTTAGGCAATGGCCAAAAACACAACTCAAATACATTAAGCAGAAATGTATTGGTTCATGTGATTAAAGAGTCAGGGTTGTCTGCCTTTAGGCCAGGCTGGGTCCAGGTTTTCAATATTATAAAGAATCTACCTTTTTCTCTGTATCTCGGTACTGTACTCTTGTGTTAACTTTATTTTCACATAAGACTTTCCTACTTAGTAGCCAGATGGCTACAGAAGGCTTCAGCCTTACATTTCCTGAAACACATCCTAATGAGAAAAGGTTTTGTTTTCCCTAACAAAACAAACACATTGATGAGAAGTCCTAGGCCTGCTTCTGATCAATGTGGAGTGGATCTTATGTGTCTTCTTGAACTGATCATGAAGGCCAGTGACCAGACCTATTCCTATGGCTATGCCTGTACAAGTGAGGGCATGATTTCAGTTATACCTTAATCACTTGCCCTGAGAATGAGAGAGAAAGAGAAAAGCAAGTTCTGTTGTCAGAAGAAAAGGAATAATACTGGACTAGAAACAACATAAATAACATACATTCATTTTAATAAATGAAAAATAGCTTGAATGATGGTAATTAATTCATACATATTCATAGAGCTGGCAAGGTTTGATAACATGGAGATACATGTCTTCTTTACTGGCCCAATGTGTGCATTCCCTCCCTCATGTAAACATTGTATACACATTTTATTGAGTAGCAGGTAGACTTTTTCAATGTCCCCCAGTGACACCTGCCTCCTGGCACTCACACCTTAATTAATGTAATGTTCTCAACTTCAGTATGGGTTGAACCTAGTGACTCACTTGTAACCAACAGAATATGACAAAGGTAATATAAAGTCTGTTTGATGGTTTGGTAGAAAACTTGTTACTTCCATCTTGCCAACAGATTCTCTTTCTTTTTCTAGCTGTCATGTTGGAAAGGCCCACATGTCAAGGACAGGAAACAGCCAGCAAAGGACAGAAGTCTCTCTGTGTTCTGGTGAGTCACAAGAAGCACATTCTTGATGGTTTATCCTGTGAATCTGTAGCTGGACTATACCATTGCTGTCAATAGCCTGAGATAATTTATCCATCCAAGACACAGGACTGATTCAATTTGATATCACAGCTTGACCTGATTTCTTGGCAGCTTAAAGGCTTGAGAAAAGATACCAGCATGAGTATGGAACCACATAGAGGTGATGATGTGATGAGATTAAAGGATGCTGGGTGCCATCAGACACATTCATATTTTTTCTTACTCTGTATACTAAATCCACTTTTGGTGAAGAAATCACCTATGGTTCTTCTTTACTCTTTGAGAAAAACCTAGAAATCTTGTAAAATATAAAAGCTGATATCAGTTTATTTGATGTAAATCATTTATTGAGGCACTATTATTGTTTATTCTTCTTAATGATGAAAGATGAGGATGGATTCATGTTTGAGTCTTTACTATGTCATAATTTCCTCCAACAGAGAAACTTCACCAGTGGAGAAAAGAGTTCAGGAAAGCAAGGAGGATAGTTGCAGTTGGCACCAGGATCTAAATGCGATGTCCTTTTCACATTATGAGGTCAGTTCTTTCTACTTAATATACTTCTGGTGGTTTCAAACTAGTGATAAATTTCATTCAATTTTTCATGTCACAAGTGTTTGGCCAGAAAAAAGAAAGATTTAATCACAAAGCTGCTAAAGTCAAATTCATGAATAACAATGCTTTAAAAGGTGAGCCCTTCCTATTCTGCACAAATGGCAAATCCTTACATTATTCATATTTGAGTTGATCTTGTTTGAATTCTTAAATTTTCCTCTGAGTAGGTAAAAAATAATTCATGTTTTAAAAAACTGTCTTATTTAGAAGCCAACATTCACTGATTTTTCTGGGAATCTGTGGCATGTGGTATTGTTATATTTTGAAAGATAGATTCAAATAATATGCCAACTGATTTCCCTTACTTACCCTACAAATGATTATTAGGCATGATATATAAATAAATTTGTAGTTCTCACATGAAAATATTGGTAAAAAGGATAGCAATTTCAGATTTCAACTCTGACTTGATAAACCTAGAAAAAGAAGAAAAAAACAGTGAAAATTCCTCAACTCCATAGCTATAATTATTGGTCTAAATTTTACTTTTAAATTCATAGACTCAGCAGCTTTTGTTGATTTTGGAGGGGGAGGGGAGAACAAATGTTTGAATTACTAAAAACAACCTACATTTTCATCATTCCAGTCTACCTCAAGTTAGTGAAAAAGAATAAGAAAACCAAAAATGTGTGGAAACCTGGAGACAGGTTGTGAGGTGAAAGGCCATTGAAAAGAATGAATGACTTAGTGATGTTGGAGCTATATAAAGAATAGCTGAAAATGTGAGACCCGGTACCTTAAAGGAAAGAGTCTGGAAATAAATGACAAAAGAAGCGAATTTTTAGCTAAAATTTTGTATTCACTAGTTCTGTGTTATAGGCCTTAGGTTCTGCAAATATTTAACACATATACATAAACAGAAGACTTTCTATATATGCTATCCCCACCTCACTAAGAAAGTGATAAGTAAAATCCTGAAAGTAAATTTTCCTTGTAACGTCTAACTTGTGAGATGTCATTGGTAATAAGCTTTTGTAAACAGTCCAGCAGGTACAATGTCTAGGGCATAATGGCCTTCATAAAGTTTGGGAGAAGGCAGATAGAAAGGAGGGATGGCTAATGATTTAAAAGTTTAAAAAAAAATCTAAATGCTATAAATTAAATTTTGCACAGCAGTCCAGAAGACGGACAGAATCTTCTCAAAGGAGGAAACTACTCCTCCATCCCAGGCTGCCACTACAATTCAAGAATCCCATCTAGAATTTCCAGCTCTTCCAATTACTCATGAGAAATGCCGAGTCTGGATTTTTGTGTGATTTAATCTTATTATTATTATTTTTTGCAGTTTTGGGCCAGGGCCGGGTTTGAACCCACCACCTCCAGTATATGGGGCTGGTGTCCTACTCTTTGAGCCACAGGCACTGCCTGATTTAAACTTATTTTAAAATCTAAAATTATAGGAAAGATGGAAATAGCAAGTGTTTAGTAAATTAAAAAGAGAAATAGAGGAGACATGAATTACTGGTTCTGTGAAACAGTCCAGACTTATCATTGAGGGAAAAGTGAGACTTTTTAAAAACATATATATTTGCATCTACCCAGCAAGTATTATCAAGTATGCTCCATATATACTGTATCAAAATAAAAATAATAATACTAACAAAATAAACCATCTTGGCTTCATTTTAGAATCTCTTTCTTACATGACCCTTACTCAACAAACACCCTTTTCTTGTCTATGCTTTCAATTCTTTTGCCATATTAAACTTCTAAATATTCCATGGACAGAACATATTTTTCCCAGTTCTTCAGTTTTTTGAAATGTTTTCTTCTCTCTACGTTCTTCTCTGAATATTCTGTAACAGAGCTAAGAATTGTTATTTTAAATCCAACTCAAAGGTAATTGTCTCTAGTGTTAATTTCATGCCTTCTATATAAAATTGTTGACTGTATTCTTTATTTCCATAATTATTTTTGCTCATATTTCCTGAATAGAATGTACTAAGTTTAAATAAAATATGAATAACGCTTTTCCTATGAACCTGTGTGTTTCTTAAAGCTAGTGACTGGATTTTTCAGCTTATTACTCCAGCATATCAAATAATTCTTGAAATGATATTGGTTCCCCATAACTATTTGTTAAAAGAATAAGTAATAAAACTCTATTTCCACTTAATATATGAAAACTGGAAAGACTGGTGCTCTGTCTACCTTAACAAGAAATAAAACTGTCTAGAGTTTAATCCAGTAAAACCTGAAGCTAGGGTTCAGCCCCATAGACTGAAATACAAAACAAAACAGATTTGTCTACAGAGCTGGGGCACAAATACTAGTGGCAAAGTATGGGATCAAACAATTCTGCACATCATATAAATGAGTTAAGAATAATTCAGCTAAAATTTTAAAAAGTATATATTAAAATCCACATGTACATTATGTGAATATATATAACTACTAAGAACAAAAAGTAAAGAGAATACTATTTACTTAACTCTATAGTATTCTTAACACAAAGTGTTATATTCACTAAAAATTGAAAGGTATAGCGTAAAGCAGGAAAAATAATTCAACAGACAAAGCAATTAATGGAATTAGATTCAGAGATGACCCAAATGTTAAATCTTTTATTTTTTTTCAATTTTGGCTGGGCCGGGTTTGAACCTGCCACCTCCGGTATATGGGGCCAGCACCCCACTCCTTTGAGCCACAGGTGCTCCCCAATGTTAAATCTTTTTAACAGGTGTATTCAGATAACAATGATCAATATGTTAAAACTTGTAGAGGAAAAAAAATGCATAAAAAGATGGAGACTCTTAACAGACACTTGGGAACTATACTATTGGCATCAAATGAAAATTCTAAGAAATCAACAAAGCAGCAGAAATTTAAAAATTCCTCTGATGAGCTCATCTGTGAAGTTGATAGTGCTAGAGAAAAAAAAGTAGTGAACTCAAAGATCAACAGAAATTACAAAAATTGAAAGGAGAGGGAGAGAAAGCAACAGAAAAGAACATAGCATCAGAATTCAGCAGAAAAATTTCAAAAGTTTAATAACCTAATTTGGAATTCCAGAAAGAGAAGTAAGAAGAAAAGGGAGAAAGAATAATGAAAGACATTAAATCACAGATGGAAGAAGCTAAAATTATATCAAGCAGAATAATACTAATAAAAAAAATAACATCTACTGACATCATAATCATATTAAAACTTCTGGAAACCAAAGTGAAAATAAGAAAACTTGAAGAAATCTATAGAAAAGAGACACAATAAACATAGAGAAATAAATACATGAATTACGGCAGACTTATCATTGAAATTATGAAAGTCAGGAGATAATGGAAAAACATCTTAAAAGTACTGGAAGGCAGAGAAAAGATAGATGGCATGCCATATCATATATGTGATATATACATATAATTTATACATATATAATACATACATACAATTTAATATATTATTCAATATCTATTGTTTTTATACTTATTTACATTAAATGAATTTATATAAGATAAAGACTTTATATCAGCAGTTCTCAACCTGTGGGTCACAACCCCTTTGGGGGTTAAATGACCCTTTCATAGGGGTTGCCTAAGACCATTGGAAAACACATGTTTCTGATGGTCTTAGGAACCTAGACACAGCTCCTCTATTTGACTCTGGATGGGTCCATCACAAGCAGATATGCCCACACATGAATACCCAGTGTGATGACATCATCGCCCCAACCTTGTCCATACACCCCATACAAATACAGGTGTATGTGACATATTGGCACCATAATGTACTTATGTGGACCAGTCACATATGAGTAGAGAGCAGCTACTGTGTAGAAAGCAGCTACTCTGTTAAAAGCAGCTACTGTGTTGAAAGCAGCAGTATTAGAGGTAAAACAACACTTCATGAATTATAATTACTGGGTAAATATAAAATTGTGTACTGTAAAATCATCAGTTGCTGCCAAAGAAAGATATATCTGTACCATGGGAACTTAATCTGTATGCTGATCAGTCTTTTTATATACAGCTGTGGTTGATATGAATACTGCCCCTTTGTGATAGTAACAGGTATGTAAAAAAATAACACAGAGAATGGTAAATCACAGAAAACTTTAATGAACTGTATTGACTGAACTATGCCATGTATCATCTTTTGTATTATTAAAGCTATTGTTATATATTATTTTCATTAGCAAACCATCCCATGACAATGGATCATGTAGAGAAGAATGTTAAGAAAAGAAAATATAGTGAGGTTTTTTTTACAGTATGGTTTTACCTCAATAATTACAGCAGGAATTGAGAAACCTCAATGTGTTATTTGTTGTGAACTTCTATCAGCTGAATTTATGTAGCCATTTTGATAGCAAGCATCTGAGCTTTGCCAGTAAGGTTGCCAACTATTTTAGAAGCAAAGCTGATGGACTCAAGAAAGCCAGACTTGACACTGGTGGCAAGTACCACAAACAAAATGTAGCAGCCTCTGAAGCTTCATATTTGGTGGCACTCAGAATTGCCAGAGCTATGAAACTTCACACCATTGCTGAGGATTTACTATTGCCAGTGGCCAAAGACATTGACTGAGTTATCATTGGAGACGAATTTGTTATGAAATTGAGTGCAATTTCCTTATCTAATGACCCTGTCTACAGAGGAATATGTAACATGTCTGCTGATATTCTTGATCAGGAAATTAAATATGCTCCACTTCTAATATTTAGTATTCAGTTTGATGAATCTACAGACATTGTAAACTGTTCACAGTTACTGGTTTACATGAGGTGTATTAATGATGGCGACTTTAAAGATGAGTTTCTTTTTTGCAAACCTCTTAAGATGATAACTACTACATGTGATGTATTTACACAGTTGGTTCATTTTTGAAAGATCATAAGATCTCTCGGGAAAAGTTTTGTGGTGTTTGCACAGATAGTGCTCTAGCTAAGCTAGGATGTCAATCTGGATTTCAACATTTGGTACTGGATGAGTCATGGAACTCACTGTATGATTCATCAGCAAATATTAGCAATAAAGACAATGCCACAAGAGTTATACGAAGTAATGAAAAGTGTCATAAGTTCTGTCAGTTTTGCAAAAGCGAGCACTTTAATCAGTTGACTGTTTTCACAACTGTGCAAGAAGTTGGATGTGCCCAACAATGCTCTGTTGTTTCACACTGAAGTGAGATGGTTGTCGAGAGGAAAAGTTTTAAAATGTGTTTTTGAGCTTCATGATGAATTCAAAACGTTTTTTAATCAGAAGGCAAGACTGCAGTTCAAAGCACATTTCAGTGATAAAAGTGAACTGCAGAAAATAGCTGCAGACTTGGTTGATGTCTTTGCCATCTTGAATGAGTTAAATTTATCACTGAAAGGACCAAATGCAACATGCCTCGATTTGTCTGAAAAGATCCAATAATTCCAAATGAAACTTCAGCTTTGGCAAAAAAAAAAAAAAAAAAAAAAAAAGGATGAAAATAAAATTTACATGTTGCCTACCTTATCTTCTTTCTTTGAGGAACATGACATTGAACCAAACCAAAGGATTACGATGATAATTTCTGTGCACTTATATATGTTTGTAGACAAAATTTCATCATACTTTCCAAATCTACCTGACACCCCATTTAAACTTGCCAGATGCCCATTCATAGTCAAAGTTGAAGATGTTTCTGAGACAGCACAAGAGGAGTTCATTGGACTTATTAACAGTGATGCAATGAGAACTGATTTCTCTACAATCCCAGTTACAAAATTCTGGATCAAGTGTTTGCAGTCATATCCTGTCCTGTCTGAGACTGTGTTGTACCTTCTTCTTCCATTTCTAACAGCATATCTTTGTGAAACAGGGTTTTCTAGCTTGTTGGTTTGGATAGGCTGAGAAAATTCTCAAATCTTTAAATTCAGCTTCCCTTTTGATTAACAACTCTATATTTGAATAATTCTCTCTTCTTTCTATTCTAATCAAGAAAAAACAGGCCTTTTGTACTTTCATTAGATATTTTCTCAACCAAATATTTAATTTCATCACTAGAAAGTTTTGCCTTCCACAAAACACTAAGGCATTAGAATAATTTAGCCAATTTCTTTGCTACTTTACATCAAAGATGACTTTTCCTTCATTATCCAGTGACATATTTCTAAGTTCCACAGGAGATCCATCAGAATGGCTTTACTGTCCATACTTCTATGAAAATTCTATTCAAGACCACTTAGATACTCTATTAAAAGCTCAAAATTTTCTTTATAGATTTTTTTTCCTTTCTAAAGCCTCATCCTAATCACCTTAATGGTCCATTCATGTTGATCTAGTCTTTTTCTAGAATGTACCTCAAAAATCTTCCAATCTCCACCTATTACCCAGTTCCTATGCTATTTATACATTTTTAGGTATTTGTTACAGCAGCCATTTATCTACCGGTATCAGTTTTCTGCCTTAGTCCATTTGGGCTCTTATAAGAGAATACCATAGACTAGGTGGCTTATAAACAACAGAAATACATTTCTCCCACTTCTGAAAAAGGGAAGCACAGCAGATTTGGCATCTGTTGATGGCCTGCTTCATTATATATACTTTGTTCTTACTGTAAAGTCATATTGTGAAAAAGACAAGAGAGCTCTGGGGCATGTCTTTTATAAGAGTACTAATCCATTCATGAAGGTCCCACCCTCATGACTTAATTTTCTCCCAAAGGTCAGACCTTGCCATGGCATCACATTGGTGATTATGTTTCTAGTTTCCTCATAAATTTTGGAAAGACACAAACATGCAACTCTGATCCATGTTGGGCTGAAAAAAATCACTGTTGTCCTATGATTGGCTAGGCCTGATTCATGTCTGCTCCTGAAATAAAGGGAATAATTTGCCCTACCATATTGCATGAGCATGGGAATTTCAGTTTACTATTGTTCAGAGAACAAAAGGGAAGAAAGAAAAAGGAAGGAAGGAAAGATGGAAGGGAGGGAGGGAGGGAGAAAGAAAGAAAGAAAGAAAGAAAGAAAGAAAGAAAGAAAGAAAGAAAGAAAGAAAGAAAGAAAGAAAGAAAGAAAGAAAAAAGAAGAAAGATAGAAGAAAGAAAAGGAGAGAGGAAAGAAAGAAAAGGAAGCAGAAAAAAAAAGAAAGTTAAATATGTACTAAGGTGGTGTTTATAATCACCTTCTGTGAGATCTTTCTACAGACCTATAATTGCAAAGGGTTTATGTAACTTTTTCACATTTTCTTCTTTTCCCTTTGCATCTTTTGATTGGTCCAAAATTACCTTTTATATCTTTTAATGTTATTGACTTGTGCTTGTCCTTTAGGGCTCAGATCAAGATTTTCCACTTCTTAAAATCATTCTGTAATCTTTCCAGGTTGGGTTGGGTGCTATTTATTTTTGTTACCTTAAATACCCCGGGCCCATCCTTATCACTATTTATCATCATGCCTAATCATCTATTTACTCATATGTCACCTAACTAGATTGTAATGTCTTTGACAACATGGCAGATGCCCTTTATTATATGTTGCCATTTACCTTCTTTACCCTGATTTTATTTGTCTTTTGTCACCTATTATCATTTATGTGCTTATGTCTATCTTTCCCTCTTCCCCATTAGAATTTAAATTCTGCTAGTCAGAGACTCCTTTATTTTTTTAATGTTATAATCATGAGATCTTAAAACAGTGCTTTGGCACAAAACACATTAAATATATGTGAGATGTTGAATGAATTGAACAAATACACTGGACTAAAATGGTCAGAGTACAAGTTAGATCTTAGAGCAGAAATGATACATGGAGAAGCAGCTAGGTTTAGTGGATGAATAACATCAGAGCAAAGTCAGGCAATTCAGCAGAAAAATGTGAGGTAAATTCTGTGGAATAGCTCAGAGAGGAAGGAAGAGGAGACAGAGGCAATAATGCAGAGGAGAGGAAGGAGAGAAGAAAGAGGAAAAGGAAGAGAAGAGGATGAGGGGATAGAGGAAGTAACGGAGGAAGAGGATAAGTAGGAAGAGGTGGATGAAAAAGTGTTTAAGAAGAAGAAATAATAATTACAATAAAAGCTCACATATACAAATCATTTTATACCTACTCTTCTCATTCTAACATCTCACCTAAATAGTGAAGGAGGTAATGTCTGTGCCTATTTTCCAGTGACTTTCTATTTTCGGTAAAACCTTAAGCATGTTTACCTGCAGCTTTTTCTTAATGCTATTCCCTTGCCGCCTATAATGAAAACACATACATCCCTTGAATGACTCTCCACATAGCATTGCAGAATTGATTAGTTAAAAGCTATTTGTTTTTACAATGTTTTTGTTTATATATAGTATCTCAACACATTACAGTATGCTTTTAATATTGATTGGATTTGCCTGTGCTCTTAGCTAGATTTAGTTAGGGCAATGAAATTTGGTGAGCTACACTGGAAGTGGCCTTCGGCAATGACCTGGCAACCTGCATGCAGAATGCTCCCAAATGTGCACCACATGCTGTTCCCTTCGCTGTGAGCTTTATTTTCTCCACTTGTTTTGTGTTCTATGGAATGTTTTTAAGTTATAACGGCTGACTAAATATGTGTTAGAGATAATGTAGTTGTGTTATGGAGTAACCAGGACAGCATCAGGTTGGATGATAACTTCTTTTTTAACTACATGGCTGTGGAAATAGATAATAAAGATGAGACAGCAATTAGAAATTGAGGGAAGCCCTTTGACAAAGTGACGGGACATTTGATATCACTACAAGGGAGGTTATACAACAATTGTTTGAAAAGTAGTTGGCAAAAACGCTGGCTGGAAGTATGCTTCAGAGGACTTATTGAAGGGAGTAATTTCCAATATATAGTACTTGTGTGTATAGAGTACCTAGTGTTCTCTAGAATGTACCTAGTGTCTCCATGCCCTTTAGCCTGGCCATATGCCTATTTGTGGAATGAATCATGTCCTGATCACAAACTAATGACCAGGTTATAAGTGAATGAAAGATTATTGAAGATAATAAGTGGTTATTAAAGACTAAGACTTCAAAACAAAACAAAAAAAAGACTAAGACTTCACATTTTACTTTTGTAGCTTGTTGCTTGTGTGGCATGACTTTCAAGTCCTGGTGTGAAGCCATCTGGTAATGCCTTTAACAAAACAGAAGCAACATCAGCTTCTACCTTATTGATTTGTCAATGTTTTCTGGTAAGTCCAATTCTGACTTCCTGGTTTTTCAGCATAATTGCAAGAATTTACTTCTGTATGTTATCTGAACCTCTGATTCCCAAATGATAGTTTCCCAAATAATGATGCCTCAACTTCCACCACTCACCTAATACACGTATTAGGAAGATTCTTCTATTAAATGTGTAGAAACTAAATTCAAACCAATAAGAGAGGAAGAGGATGAGAGGAAGGGGAGGGAAGTAGAGAGTGGAAGAGCTATAACATCCTCTAGTGTAACTAGTTGTAAAATTTTGAAGACAGAGTCTCACCTATGTTTGCAGGATTTTACATTATTTGTTTATTGGCTTCATTATCATCAGACATACTCTTTCCAAATTTTTTGAAGAATGTCATAGTCCATGTTCCACAATGAAAAGATTATCTCTCCTAGAACAGATGGTATTGTCTTAGGGGTGATTCTGTGTGTCTTGTTTAGTTACCTGCTCTTCACAGGACAAATAAATGAGGCCAAGTAGATGTCTTACCCTCACTGGTCAGCTTGAATCTTATGCCCATCCCTATAGACTAGAAATAGTACACACATCTGAGACCCCTTCCTGGACCTCTTTAAAGGGAAGAGAAAGATGATTGGCTGAAGAAAGGAGGTGAATAACATAGAACAATATATACACCACTCCACTTGAGGGGTATTAAAAGTGCACTTTCCTCATTCTTTTTGCCTTAATTTGACTTTTTTCTATAAAAAATTAACCAAATTAACCTATGAGTAAATAAACAACAACAAAAAAATCAATCAACCTTATTGATTCTTTTCTAGTTCACTTTAAGTTACCAGGAAACTACCCAAATGAAACAAATCTCTCCTTCCTCTGAAATCCTATAGCACTTAATATCAAATCACATTTTCATTTCCAACCAATTCACCAAATGTTTCTTGTACTTGAATTATATGTAAGACATTCTGTTAAGGATGTACAGAGATGAAATGGTCCCTGTAATTATTGAAGAGGAAGAGCTATGTTATGACATTTTAAGTGTTGTGAGTGAGTTTGTCATGCATAGGACCGAGTAAGATGAGGTTGTTTTTGCAAATATGCACCCAAGGACATCATGTTCTGTCCTGTCTCTGCCTTTTTTATGCAATTTCTTCTGTCTGAAATGCCTAATCACTAATCTTTCCTTCAAATCCAACCCAAATATAATTTCCTCTGTAATTTTTTTTAAGTTTAAAAAAAATAACCTCCTAGTAATATGTTTTGTCTATAAAAGGACTAGACTTATAATTATTGTGTGTGTATGTGTGCTTCCTTTACTCTACTGTGGAAGTAGTAGAGTAGGGATAAGGGATGATTTTATTTAATTTTCATCTTCTGACAACTAGCATACTACTTGTTATAGAGCAAGAACTCAATAACTAGAGAATAAACATCTCTTACCTCTTGGGTGACAATTTAAGGCCCTTCAAGAGTTATGATAAGGGGGGAAGGTAGTGTACTATAGAAAAAATCATAGATGTTTCATAGTCATAGACTCTTTTGTACTCTCATTGAGAACCTTCTATACTACTAGAAATATTTCCATCTGATATATGCAAAAACTGAGGCAGTGAAGTGAAATGATATGACCGAAGTCCTGGGACTTGCTAGTGGTAGAGTTATAATTTGAACTGGGAACTCCAGTTCCAGACTTAGGGTACTTCATTTTATACTGTCTTTCAAAGAGAATATTATAATTATTTAAGTGCATATTAGGTTTCTTGGGTTCAGCAATTATTATTTAATTTTTTATCCATTTGAAAATTCTGATTTTATTCCCTGTCTTAAATGGACAGAAAATAAGAACGTAGTGCTCATGTAACTGCTCACATCTCGAACCCAGTGCTCACAGAGCTGCTCACATCTCGAACCCAGTGCTCACGTAACTGCTCACATCTTGAACCCAGTGCTCACGGAGCTGCTCACATCTTGCCAGGATAATACTCTTCCAAAAAAAAAAAGGCCAGTTGTTGGAAAGCTTGCCTGTATCTTTTTAAAACTCTAGAATCTAGTTCTGTCACTCCACTTTACATCATTCTGGAGTTAGCATTTTCATTTGACCACATGTGAATTTCATTGGAAAAGCAGAGATTCAAATGAAAGTGTAGCTCAGAGACATTTGCCTATACAGAAAATAGGCAGAAATGCCAAGTGACAAAGTCAGAGGTCTCTGGCACAGACCCCCATAGAGCTTTGATCTTCTGGAAGCATGTCCATCATCGTGGCATTTTGTGGGGAACCACAACTAAAGGGCCAAGGCTCATTCCCATAAAATGGTTATCAGATGCAAGTCTGCAGTTTCTCAAAAGCACCCTGTGGTTTCAAATTAGCAGTTCACCACAGAGCTAAAGACAATTCCAGGGGCCTCCTTCTTCAGTTCTCCCCAGAAAAAGGAAATTAGTCAAACATAACTGTGGAGATAAGTATTTTATTCTCTGTGATCCTCAGCTACGTTGACTTACGAGAAGCATTTGCCCTAAAAATGAAGATAAAACAACTTCTTACACGAGTCAACTACACCATCTTTAGCTCCCAGTGGCATCTGAGATCTAAAAAGTAAATTCATATATAACCGGAAGATACTTGCTTTGCATTTATTTACAAATAAAAAAAATGTAGGCCCAACAGGGTGACTTGCTTTGCTAAAATTACATTACACCCTAGAATTGAGTGGGGGGGCCCCAAACATGGCCCTTCCAATTCTCAACTCAATGTTCCTTGTATAATGAATCCAAGTTTGAAGGCCTGAAACTCACCTTTGCCACTAACTGCATAAACCATGGGAATGACAGGAATGTTCTTTACCCTCCTAAAGCTTTAGTTTTCTCATCTGCAATAAAGGAAATTAGTCTCAAGGTTGTTTTAAGCATTAGGGATAATGGATGTGTAAGAACATAATTAACAATGATTATCATTTCCATTTTACCTCCATTCCCTTTTTGGAAACTGAACACAAGATAAAATGGAATGTGTTCATCAAGAACTGCCTTATATTAAATAAGATCCTCAAACCTAGTATACTTTTCTGCAGACAATTGGTTGATGTGTTGTTTTATTTCCTGGATGGTTGATTGGTTTTGTCTGGTTGTTTCCTCCACCAAGCCAACAAGGAAAACCATAGAAAGTTATTCTCGACACTGGAAGTAATGGTTATCATTGGCCCAGCCCTAATAACCATATCATGATACATCTTGATCATTAATTAATGCCTACAATGACAAACTGTTTTGCCTAGGATTTTTGTGTATGAGTCCTTTACTCTGCCCTTCTTAAGATGCAGACAGTATTTTAATACATTAATATAAAAAACATTGTAAATCAATAGTATTTCTGTAAAATAGGTAAGGGAAATGTTTCAGAGGGAAATTATAACAGAATTAGTTTAAAATAACTCGGCCCTAGTCATTAAGAATTTACATAGTTGAAATGGAACAAGATTTGAAGGTATGTAATGTCTGGATCAGTCACCTACAGAGTGTGTGATTTTGGCTGCTTGGATCTCTGTGGTTCAGTGGCCTCAACTACAGAATGGGGTTAATAATTGTATTTAATGCACAGGGTAGCTGTGAGATGGAAGGTGAATAGCATATGCAATGACTTTGAGGGTGACAATAACAGCCATAACTTACAGGTCCTAGACCATGTGACATACACAATGAATATCGCTAGTGATATGTCCTTTTGTCTTCATGATATCCTTCTAAGGAAGACATTGTAATTAATTCTGGTAAAGTACAGGAAAGTTAAGCCCTGAGAAGATGAAGTGATTTGTCACAGCCACATAATAAATGGTAAAGGTGGCTTCTGTCCTGATGGAGGATGACACCATGCTTTTTTATCACTAGTATATTTTGCCTCCTTTCTGACACAAGATAAATGCTCAATAAATATTTATTTTCTTCACTTTTTCCTTCTACTACTTCTCCATTGATTTAATTAGAACTTTGCTAATTCAACAACTATTTATTAGTTAAACTATAGATCTAAAGCACTATATTTGGAAAGGGACAAAGAAAACGCAGAAGCTTAACCAAGTTTGGGATGTAAGTCAAATGTGAGTTAAACAGAGTACCAGAATAAGCCCAAGAAGTGTAGAAATGTGGGGAGGTGGTTAATGGCTCTCTGTAAACCACCTGTCCAACTTGTCTAAGGTAGTTCCTATTCTAATGGGATGAAATGGGGAAAGAGCTGAGAATGAAGGGGCATTGTTCTCATGCATGTAAAAATACAGGGGACTCTATAAAACCTTTCTTGTCATGCAATATGAATAATAAGCCATTGTCTAGAGAGTCGTGAAAGGTTTGCACATACTCAGATGCAGAATTGGTGCAGAGGTGAACCTAAAATTTGGCTATATGTTGTTGTACACTGAAACCAGAATTTCAACATGGATTTTCAGGGCAGTTATTATTGTGCTTAGTAATATTTTCTCCAAGTTTATCTACTTCCTATTATGCAAAAATAAGAATAGAACCTGCCCTTTATTGAGTAGTTACTATATGCCATGGACCATGCCAAGTACAAAATGTGTATAAGTCAATAAGTATTTATTGAACACTAGTATACACAAGGATTTTCAAGGCTCTGAGAAATTAGCAATGAGTAATTTTGTCTCCAACCCCGATTCTTATCCAGCTCACATTCTAGTGAGGAGAGATACTGTACACAAAAGGATGATGAGTATTTTGAAGGAAAACAAACCAAAGAAAGAGAGTAATGATTGTGTGTGTGTGGTGGGAGTGTTTAGAGGGGTTGCAGGTTTAAATAGAATGGGTAGGGAAGTCTTCACCGAGTTTTTGGCGTTTGAATGAGAAGGTAGGGAGTAGTGTGTATGGATATCAGGGAGAAGAATATCTCATGGAGAGAAATGGTGAAATAAAATTTCCTATAGGAAGAGAAGGATGACTGCTGGCATGTTTTAGGATCAGCAAGATAACAATGAGGGCTGGATGAGTCTGGGGTGACTGATAGGAAATGAGATGAGAGGTAATGGGGCATGTGGAAGAGAACCTCAATGGTTCCGGAAATGTTTTTGGTTTCTGTTCTACACTAAATGGGAAATAGAGGGTTTTACCGAAGTCTGGTCTAATCTGATTTAGGATTTGACAGAATCAGATTGCAACAGGGCAGGTATGGAAGGTAGAAGACAAGCAAGGAGAATGTCTGTTGCTCACCACACACGCAGTCTTGACGGAGCGACTCAGAAGTCAGCATAAATTGAGTGAGCAAGAGAAAACTGGAGACTACATATGTGAATTCTTTAAATAAAATTTGCTATATAAAAGGAAGAAGAAAACTGGGCCAGTAGGTGGAGATTGAAGTGGTGTCAAGAAGGATTTTCTCATTTAAACTCAAAAAATAAGGTCCGTTAAACTTCTTCTCAGATGACACCCTTGAAGCTTTGAGTGGCAAAGAAACCAGCCCACAGTCTGTCTCCCCACCCCACTTGCAATTGTGGCAAAGACACTTAAAAACACGAGCTTCACGTTTCTGACCATGTGGACATGTATTGTGAGGATAGAGACGTCACAAAACCATGAGAATCAAATACTTATATGAACTTCTTAAGGACCGAAACCAGAATTTATTTCAAGGCAGTTGTCTGAGATAGTATGAGTACAGCATCTAGCGGAATGAACCGGTTTCATGAAAGCTCTTCATGAATATTTGTTGAATAAATATTAACTTAGAAGAAATGCCTGTAACATTTTGTAAGCTGTAAGTGATGTTCAGTTATTATAGTGTTCACTCTTCACTTTATAACTTCCTTCCAAGCCTCTTACTAGACAGAGAAGGTAAAGAGGAAACAATTTTCTAAGCTCAGCCTCTGCCACAATCTCAGGCGTTGTCACCTGCTTTCAGTACAGATGCTTAAGTTGCAGACAATAACTTGGAATTCATAAACGAGATGATGTCACAGCAGGCACATTCTCCATGTGCTGGCAAGGAAGTACAAGCAATTGCTGCTGGCCTGTGACAGAACTAGGCAGTTTTCCACTTGGGGAATTCAGTCCATCCTAGATCTCTTGGATTAATGTTAATGCATTCTCTTAACCAGAGGAATTTTGTATTAGAGTAGGCAGCTGTTTTCACCTCTCCAGCTGCACCTCCTCAACACACTCAGTTGATATTCATGTAGAACACAAGCTCCGATTTGGGGATAATTGTTATATTAGCTAATAACAGAGACCCCCCCTCCTTCCTGCTTCTATTACCCATTGAATAGTTATTCTAATTGTTAAATCCATTTTTATTCCAAACAGAAGAATAAACTCCAGCAATTAGTGAAGATTTTGCAGTTCTTGACCTGTTTGTAAGAGCACGTTTCTGCTGTACACATTATATAAGTCAGTAAGTAAGGCCTGCTTCATTAATTGCAGCTGCTTTTTCTCACGTGTGCCAGTTTTTCTTTTCTTTTACCACATGCACTAACTTAAAATGCAATACTCGGCTTGGTGCCTGTGGCTCAATCGGCTAAGGTGCCAGCCACGTACACCTAAGGTGGCAGGTTCGAATCCCCAGCCCGGGCCTGCCAAACAACAATGATGGCTGCAACCAAAAAATGGCCAGGCATTGTGGCGGGCGCCTGTGGTCCCAGCTACTTGGGAGGTGGAGGCAGGAGACTCGCTTGAGCCCAGGAGTTGGAGGTTGCTATGAGCTGTGATGCCAT